>JANHZU010003226.1:2385-16438 GCA_032468055.1 Acrochordus granulatus
GTATAATCTCTAATCTATGTAAGCTGCCAAGAGTCTCTGGAAATTGGTGGCATAGAAATGTGATTAATAAATAAATATTTGATTTAAAAATATTTTAATTTTATTTGCCCTTTATAAAAGAATTCCAGCAATTGCTGTATATCAAATGTAAGTGCTATTTATAGTGAAATGATTCTGTTATTATTATTTTTATACTGTTTTCCCATCTGAGCTATGCGACGAATTAGACAACCTGCCTTATCTGGAAAGTCTGGTTTTCATCTGCCTCTTGTTTGCCAAGGATAGATTTGAGATCTGGTTATTTTCTTCTGCCTGTGTAAGAGCTAATTCTCGCAAATATTTTATTTTAATGAAATAAAGTTTTAGTCCATGACATGCTCAGGTCTGTGTGATGCTTTTTGTACACAGTGGCTTGGTTAACTGTCATTTATCAGTCATCCTATTTCATTTCTGTTGTTATTTATTTTCAAGAATGAACATTCAGGCTGAGTTTTCCTGGCATACGAATGTGAGAGATGATATTAAAGAAGTCTACTTGTCTTTTGCCACATCTTCTGCTGTGCTCTTCATTTCTTGCAGATACTCTTTTCTCTTGGTACTTTCCAGAAATAACTTAAATGCAGAAGATTTATCTTCACTACAGCTGTCATCAAGGAAGATCCATTTGGGATTTTCTAGCCAAATATGATATGTTATTACTGGCAGCACCTAACACTTAATGCCCTTATCAAGACTGAAGTTCAGCAGAGCTGGATCTTGAAAGGTTTTCTGAACAATGAGATTCATATGATTTGAAAAAGATGGAGGTATTTAATATTTCTGAAATAGTCAAGTGAAAAAATAATGGAATTATTTTCATCAAAACCAACAAATCATATTTCCCTGGAATTTAAGTGACATTGGAAAATTATAGTTCAGAAGGAAACTGGAAAGGACCCCATTTCTTACACCACTCAAGCAGAACTTCTAGGGCGTGCTCTGAAAATTATAACCATTGTAATTTTCTCTTTACTGAGTAGGCCTGAATAATGTTTTTTATTTGCCACTTTCAATTCCTTTTTCCTCAGCAGTTTCACCGAGTTGAATTTTAAGCATTGTTGTCCTTGTATATTTTTCTTTCCCTAAAAAAGAGTACTTCCAACTATCTCAATATGATCTGTTGCAGCTGTATTCTGGTGTGTGTTTCTTCTAATGTGATTGTCAAGGGAGTAGCAAGTAACACTGTGTGCTTTACATATTTGCATCACTTGCACAATGACGTTACAACATACGTATCATTCTGAGGTCATTATGGCTTCTGAGGACACTGATAGTATTAAATAAATACAGAAATACAATTTTCCATAATGTTTTAGAATATGTCCAGAATAGAAAGGGTGGGGGAAACCTGTATCACAACTTATTACAGACAGTCCTTGATTTATGACCATCACTTAGTGACTATTTGAAATTACAACAGACGCTGTGGGGGAAACAAGGACTGAACAAGTGTCGTGAAGAGGGGGAGCAGTCATTACATATGACAAAACCCCATGAGGACTGTTAGATATATGCCAAGATCAGAACTTTAGGTACTTAGAAGAAGAAATTCTTGCAATCTAGAAACATCCATTAAAACAGTAGAATAAAAATTACTTCCATTTGGTTCATTTTCTTTCAAATCCAACAGACCCCCACCCAAAAGGTACTTACAACCCAATTTCGAAGCTCTAATGGTCACACTTCTCTTATGTTGTCATATTTTGACTCTTGTCAACCAATTCACCTTTACGGCTGTTTATAGCATCAAATGATCATGTGACTACCATTTTCAATGGTAGTTTCCAACATTTACTTTCTGATTTCCAGAAAAATACACCCATTGGATAAAACAGATTCACTTAATGATTACTACACTCACTTAACAAACCACACACAAAAGGTCATAAAATAGATGTAGTCACATGGTGACCCACTTAATGACTGCAATGATTTATAACCATAATTCTGGACTCAGTTACAGACCTAAGTCAAGCACTACCTGTAGAACACCCTTATATGTAAGTACTACATTCTGATCAGATACACCAACTTGCCTGAATTTTAAAACAAAATTGAGAGTAATTTTTTTTCGTTTTGTCCCATTGTTTTGCACTACACTTGTCTAGTTCATACAGTGAAGTTGTTAGTGAATGCTGAAAAGAATTGTTCTTAAGTGCCTTAGTTCAGAGCCTGAAGTTATTTTGGGGCCGAGTGACAGTGACTGACCCAAGGACACCCAGCAGGTTTCTGTGCTGAAGGGAAGACTACAATGTGGGTCTCCATGCTCCTAATCCAGTAGTTTAACCATTATGCCATACAGATTCTTTGATAATAAACTAATACAAGTAAAATAGACAAAATCATATAGGTGGAAAATTCCCATTATGATATATTTCAAGTCTTCAGTGTTTGATCAGATCTTTAATCTGAGTATAAAAGGTAAATGTAAATGATTCCCCTGCCAGTCATGGCCAACTCTAGGGGAAGGTGCTCATCTCTGTTTCCTAGCCGAACAGCCAGTGTTTGTCTGAGGACACTTCCGTGGTCATGTGGCCAGCATGACTATATGCCGAGGCACACAGATGCTGTTACCTTCCCACCAATTTGGGTGGTTTTTATTTATCTCCTTGATCATGCTTTTTTTTTCATGCTTTTGAACTGGCAGGAACTAGGCAGACATCAGAAGCTCATCCCATTATGTGGCAGCTCTTGGTGTTGAACTTGAACTGCCAATCTTCCAGCCAACAAGCTCAGCATCTTAACCACTGAGCCTACTCAGCTAAATATATACTGCCCTGTTGCTCATCCTTATGCACCATGTGTCTCTTTTGTTAGCTATGATGTAATGTAATAATATATAGTTGCTGATCCACATAACCATCAACCTTGGCTCAGGAATTTAAAGACAACAATAATGCTTGGGTGAAAGTTACAGGGTTGTGCCAGTTTCTCTGCATCTGTACCTATTTCTCTGCTATGATGATTTGTTTCAGAGCTTAGTATTTATATAAAGAGAAGTTGGAAAGAAGTGGTTCTTAGATCATGAGTTTTAAAAGCAAAAAAGCAATAGTAGAAATAAGATGATCTTCTATGCTATTACAGTGGAGAGAACGTCTGTGAATAATATGTTGCTGAAACCACCGTTCAGTTTGGCATTGGACTCAGTGGAGTTATTTTTTTAATCTTCAAGGGAAAAAAATAGTTAATTCCAAAGTTAAGTTTGGTACTAAGAGTGGAGCCTTAACAACAGTCTGATCTGCTTCTCCTCTTGCTAGTTTTAAAAAGAATTAAAAACTTTTTTCCATAGTTATTTCACAATTTTGAATCTGTCATCTATAATTACTAATGACAGGATTGTGTATTTAAGCACAACTCTCTTACAGCCAATGCACCAGGGAGCAATTCATCCTCTCTCAGATCACTACAGTATACACAATATTGTAGCAATTTGGAGAGAGAATAATGCTTTTTTTTATGATAGCGTCTGCATAAAAAAGGAGCATAATTCTATTTAGTTAGAAAGAATGTGAATTACTCCTATCTTCGATAGCTTGTTTCTTTAGATCAGACAGGTGGGATGTCACCTCTCTTCATAAGTTAGGCTCATCCTAGGATGCTTCCCTTGTTGATCAGTCTCTCTAGTATCCACATCAATAAGTTTCAGGATACTTTTACATTCTGTATTGGAGAATAGAGTTCAATACTTTCTCCTTGGAGATAGAATTTCATCATACACTGCTCAAAATTTTTTGATTTTTTTTCTTATCTGTCTTATTGTTAGCTGCAGTAGCTAGTCATAAATACAGATCATTGTTTGGATGGTTAAGTTTTTAGCTGCTAGCTGCACATCAGAATCACAAAAGGGATTTCAGAGGTCTTTCTACCCAGCATCTAATTGCACTTTTTCCTCAAAAGAAATTAATACTTCACTGTCCCAGTCAAGCACTGCATATTTATTAGAAGGGTAGGATTCACATGATATATCAGTATGCTGTATTCATTCTTCTATTGTAGCTTGTTGTAGATCTTTAATGTCTTTCTGTGGCTCAAAGCTCTACTTGTGTAGTTTTTTGATATCTTATTGTTTGACTTCTTACTTTTATCTGTCTTGACTCTGTTGTCTTTTTTCTTGCTGTTATTATTTCTACTTCCCATCTTCAGTCACAATCTCCTGTTCGATGAGATGTAACTATCCCTAGATAACCAATGGAAAATAAGAGATTCTAGGAGAATATTGTCGTCAATGGTCTGATCCTAAGAGATGTTCATTCAGTGAGACTGGAACTTCTCCACGTGAATTGTAAAGTTCAGAGGCAACTTGCATCAAACATTGATGGATCTGAGAATGCATGGACAATCAGTTTAATTATTTTTTTAGCAAAAACTGAATCAAACATGTTCAAACAACTCCTTAACATCTGGCATCAAGTGAATTGTCTGTTCAAAGAAGATATAAACCTTTAAAGAAGACACAAAGAAAAATAAATATCAGAAGAGGAAATTGGCTTTATTCCTATTTAGATATAAGTCTTGATGAGTGGGAGGATAAATCAGTCTGTTATCTGGATTTTAATGTTCACTTGTTGCTTGTCCTTCATTTTTTATTACATATTCTGATGATAATTTTATAACATTTGTTATTGGCTGCTTTTATTTTTCTTGATTATCACTTTTATTAATCCTAGGGGGTATGCAGCATACTCATTTAAGAAATAATGAATTCTTTCTTTTAGTTTTTAGAAATTCTGAATGTACTACCCTTAGGAAGTCATACTTAGGATTTATGAAGCAAATTTTTGCTACATAAAACAGTTTGGCTATTACTTTTGCTTAAAAAATAATTTTTGTGTGTGTCATAAAAGCTATTAAAGTGATTACAACATAATATCTATCTGTGAAAAGATTTAATTACTACATCACACACTTTTTTCCTGTCAATTGTGATATGGGTAACTATTCCTAGATATTTAGACTGGGACGCTTGTTATGAAAGAACTTACAAATGCACAATTTATGTTGTTTTCTTTCTAAAAAAATAATTGACAGCTTCCAGCTTTGCAAAAAAAAAAAAAAAGACAAAATTTCTAAGGCTCTTCTCATTCCTGCCAAACATACTTAAAGAATGACTGCATCATCTGGATATAGAAAAATTGAAAATAGCTTTCCCACAAGAGTAAGGGGACGAAAAGCCAGATGAGAAAGATTTATCACCAGCCAATTGGTATGAAAGTTAAACACAGAGGAACCTATCAGGTTCTAAAGGACACCAAGCAGGTGATGGCAAATAAACACTAGGTGGAACAGAGGTGAAAATCTACTGCATTCCTGCAGTTACATGATGTAAGAAGGAGATATTTTCTCTTCAGATTACAACCAGAACTGGAAAATAAAAAATCAGGAGAGCAAATAAGAGTCTGGTTTAAAATGTAGACATACCTTCCTTAAGATGTAATTTAAACATTCAACCACATTGAGATCCATCTGTGATGAATTAATCATCACATTAATAATCAAAATATATGTCTTAATATCTAATTTATATAAATAGAGAACTGCAGGACTATTTTCAACAATGTAATATAAAGCTTTAACACAAGAATCAATTCCAGCTCTAAAAAAGGATGACATAGATCTTAAGCTAAATTAAGGAAGGTCATGGAAGTTCTATAGCTGCATTCACCTTTTGACCACCAAAAAAAATTATTTGGAGCACTTGAATCTTTCTGAAAAATATAGGATGGGGGACAGACAAAAAGAATGCTCTGCATTAAACTGTCTTAGAATTTAAGCATATGGCTTCAATGTTCATAACAAGCAGCATTACAATGAATAATTATAAGTTATGCTTTAAATTGTATATTTTCTCTCCTATTATCTGTTTGGATATCAGCCTTCAGGTGGACTCTGCCCAAGTTCTGTCTATAAACAGCCAAGGAATTCAAGGCAAATCAAATGAGAATTTTCTTTTAGTTCCCAAGTTCCAGTCATGGAATGTATATTTTTATCACTTTAATTAAGAAATCATATTATTTTGGAATATAAACTGATATTATAAATATAATGAATTAAAGTTAGAAAAGTATTGCACTGACATTATCTGTTCCTGTGTTTGCCAAGTTTTGAGTAAAGATATGAGATGATCACCTTTTTTTGTAATATTTAGTCCAAATAACCAATTTAAGAACTATTTACAAACTAAAATACAAAAGCAGCTATGGTTTGTTGGACTGAGGTAATTACAGATCTCCCTTATGATAAAGAAATATACTATATTCCTCTTGTAAAAAGGGGTGCGCAAAAACTTGTTGAACTAAAGATCTAGTTCAATACTTTATGGGAATTTTCATTTGTTTCAGTGTGATTTATACATGAATAAATAGATCTTAAATAAAAGCCCAGAGCCCACCAAATAAGTTTATTTCAGCATCACTGGACAAATCAGCTTTTCAAATTAAATCTTTCAGTATTATATGTACCATTAATTACTAAATGCATTGTCCACAGGAAAAAGTCAGGTAGATTTATATAAGTCACACATGGATTTTATATCAATAACCCATTAATAAAAGTTACAAAATTAATTTAGGGATAGTGATTATCTCTATGTAGAAAGCGAAGATAAAAAAATTCTTAATACATCTGCCTGCAACAGACCAAAAACTATGCTGACAGCAAATATGAAAAGCCTAAGTTGGATTTTAAAAACAGCAGCTATGTACCCATAAAAATTAAATCACAATACAGAAAATCCTTCATATATTAACTCAACAGGGTTTCTTCCCAGTAGGTGTAATAACTTCATAGCAGAACAGTGATGTTCTGATTATAATGTTGGAAGATGGCAAAATATTAAAGAGGTCACTTCTGTCTCTATAAGTCATGCTTTCAAACTATGGATTAGGCTGTTATTTATATAGAGTCTAGTGACCAGGTTGCCTCGTGGGTACCTTAAAATGGGTAAATGTAGGAAAAGACTATTAGATTCATTATTGCTTGGAGAAGAACTGACCTCTTCAGTGATCAGTTTGTGGTTCTCCAATGACTGCAGTCCTCTATAGTGGCCACAAAGAACTCCAGAAATGCTCCATGAAGAGCTTTCCCTTTCTCTAAACATAAAAGACATTTGAAAGTTTTTTGTTTTTCTTCTTACTTTATTTAAGGACAATCTGTCCATCTCTTACACTTAAAAAAGCATTAAAAATTTCCTATTTCTGAACACACACAGTCACACACTTATTTTTTCCTTTTATTGTTATTCTTGCTTTACTTTTCTGTTTCATTCACATTTCACAAGAATGGATTAAAACTATAAATTTTGGTACAGTTTGTTTATTTTTTATGGTCTCTAATCAATACAGGCTAGCATTCATTTTGCCATCTCTTTTTACTACCCAGAATTATTAGCCAGAAATATGTGTACAGTATAACTTGCTTGTTATAAGTTATTATTATATAACTGTTATATTATAATAGTTATTATATAAGAAGTATAAGTTGATTCTGTATTCTTCTTATTGATATTGTAGGCTATTTCGAAATCCCATAATTTATAATAACTATATATAAATTTATAACTCAGCTCAATAACATTTTGTGCTCAGCAAACCAAGCTATTCTCTTGAATAATGGAAAAATGCTTAGGGTTTCTGACCCTTATTCCAAAATTCAGATCCCATCAAGGTTTTAATAGCCCTTCTTCTTTGGGTCCACAAACAAGTTTCTTTCTACTCAGCCTTACATTCCTGCTTGCTACAATAATTTTAATCTGTATGAAAAGTCCTGACTGACCTTTGTCAAATTTCAGTATATGTCTCCATTCTATTGCAGTAGACTAATTTTCAAAATAGCACATGGAAATGGAAGATTGTTCAAATATCCACAATTCAGAGGTAATCGTTACAAAGACATATTTTAAGCAGATATGTCTTTCATTGGAAGATGGTTATGAAATTTGGTTTACTGTTGTTTAGAAAACAAATATGTTTTCTCCCCACCCTTAAAAATCTATGATAACCAAATCTTGAACACTTATCAATTAAAGGTAAAGGTGTTAGGTTTGAAAGGAATGGTCCCAGTTAAAAGTAGTCTCTATTCAACAGTTTAATAGTTGTTTCAAGGTTACAACCATTTCTCCTTCTGCTTGCCTAACTCCTGACCTTGGCAGATAAACTAATGGTCCTCACAAGGGTTGGCCCTCCTGCACTTGATCATGCATAATGACTTTAGCAACAAAGTTTAAAAAACAGGCATCTGGACTGGATTTTATGCCTGTTTTTTAAACTTTGTTGCGATGCAATTACCCTGGACGAGTGAGAGTCTTCACAGACATAATGACTTTAGATTGCCCCCCATCTTCACACATGGTTCAGTACCCATTTCCCCCACAAAACGTTTCCCCTTTCGTTCATATATGACTTTAGGGGGTGGTGCTCATCTCCATTTCATAGCCGAAGAGCCTGCATTGTCCAAAGAGGCTTCCGTGGTCATATAGCCAGCATAACTATGCACCGAGGCACACAGAACGCTGTTACTTTCCCACCAATTTAGGCGATACCTATTTATATACTTGCATTTTTACATGCTTTCGAACTGCTTAGGTTGGCAAGAGCTAGAGTGAATGATGGGGCTCACCCCATTATGCAGTGCCTGGGTCTCAAACTTGGGCTGCCAACCTTGCAGCCAACAAGCCCAGCATCTTAACTGCTAAGCCATCCACACCCTAATCATCTGTTACATTAAAGATGGATGGATGGATGGATGGATGGATGGATGGAAGGATGGATGGATATATTAATAATTTTATTTTATGTATTTACTTAACAAAGTAAAAACCATGAGAGAAAATAAAGGGAATAAAGAAAAATAAACAAAGAGATATTCAGGGATATCTCTTTGTTTTCTTTGTAAACTACTACATTCTAACTACAAACCTGCATCAAGATGAAAAGTTCATTTTCTTAAATGGAACATTGTAACACAGTACAACCTTCTGAGATCAATCTAGTTAGCTAATCATTTACATTTTCTTCTTTACCTTCAAAGGCAATTTATTTTTCTTTAACAATTTCCAGCAATTTCTTCTGTTATGTAAAATGGCAGGTGGCCATGTTCAAAAAGACTTCATTATTTTATGCAAATACAATAATGATCCCTTCCCAATGATATATAAAAGAAAACTTTATGTAAATAATGTTTTTTTAAATCTACCAGTTTAAGCCTTGACCTTTGTTATGTTACAGATTCTTCTAAGACTAGCACAGCAAAGTGTCTCATTTATATTATCAAAAGTAAACTACTGTATATAGAAAAGGATGGCATTTGTATAAAGTTGACCAGAAATCACGAAAAACATATTTCCATGTTAATTAGAATAACAGATGTGGTCAGCTCGTAATTTGCAACTTGCAATTTTCATCCTTCCTTTTCTTATTCAATAGGACCACATTTTGTGCCTATTTTTTAGAATGGCATAAAGCCAAGCAATAGCATTTTATTGCTGAACTGTTGGATGAATTTGGCATGACAATATTTTCTTCTTAAATTATATCAGTTTAAAAACTGAACCTCTAAAGTAACTTTTTGGCATTTTTTTCATATGGGTGATATGAGTGGATGGTATACTAATTAATTAAAACATTACAATTTTGTAAAAATACAGAAGTATTATAATTATATGAGCTCCCATGTGAGAAGGTATGGATCATGCAAGATATCACTACTTCATGAGATTTTTGGCAACCTTTATTTTTGTTCATTAAATTATTCAATTTTAGAGGTTCTGAAGTAGCATTTAGTGGCATTGTAAACACTATGCTATTAAAAGATCTCAAAGGAGAAATTCTACATCTGAGAGGGGCATTGGGGAGATAAGATAGGGAATGATTTTAAATCTTTATGAAAAGTTGATTGTTGAAAATAGGTTGAACAAGCAATTATTTTGTTTCAATTCAATTAGGAAGCTGTGCTGGACAATCATTGAATTAAGTAACACTGAAAAAAGTGCTCAATATCCCCAAAACTCCATTTAAAGATTCCTTCTTCATCTTTTCTTTTGCTGCTGAATTTTCCTGCATACTTCTCATCTACCCGCTATAAAATGGTGGAGTTAAATAGCAGTGGAGAATTTTGAGTCAACATTCTACAAAATCAAACAACAAGTTTGGTCAAACAGGTTTATACAATGCAAACTCTTAGAAGAGATATAGCCAGAATTGCATCCCATCCTTTCCATGGAATCCTACTCTCTCCCTTTTCATATCTAGTAACACGGGGAAATATTTGATGACGGGATTTGTGTCTGAGAGTGTCAACAGGCAAATAGATGGAGGTAATTTGCCAACATTGCATTATATAGGAGATTCAATTAACATAGTTTTTCAGAGACATTGGCTGTAAATCTACATCTTTATCAGAGAGAGCATTCCATCCAGGATTGCAGATTTCAAATTCTTGATGGAGAAACCAAATGGCTTTTGAGAGGGATAAAAGAAAGCATATACATTAAGACTTCATACCCTTCAATTAACAAGGGGAGAGAGACAAGATTTCAGTTGCCCCCCCGTTTACAACCCCACTTTGGCAGATATGCAAAACCAACCTTTGGCTAGTTCAGTGATTAAACTGAACTCTGAAAGACCTCTCTCTTGATGTCCTATCTTTTCAGCTTATTACATGAGAGCCAAGATAATAGGTTCCACAATTTCCTGCTCCCCTTTTGAAAAATGTATTCATATATTCCATATCATTTTTCTTTTTCTTTTATGTGAGACTGAAGAAGACTCCTAGATTGGAGTTGAAACATTTCTCTGTAACATCTAAAAATAAAAAGTTCAGTTGCCTTTTTTAAATTTGGTGTGCAAATTTGTTTGGAATTTTGCTACATTGCATGCTTGGATTTTCAAAAAGTTCTTCACTGAAGGATCATAAATAAATTTAGTAAACATTAGCTAAGAGGATATGCCTTTTTATGGATTGTTTTAATGGTTGAAAAACAGAAGGGTGAGGAATAAATATGGTATAGTGGGAAGTAAAAACAGAACACCTCAAGAAACTGTTTTGGGACCAATGGTTTTAAACTTGTTCATAAATGTTCTTGCCTTTATGAACTGGCCAGTCTGCAAATAATACCAAACTATTCAGAGCAGTGAAATTCAAAAGTGAATGTGAAGCACAGAACAATTTAATTAAACAGGGTGATTGGTCAACCAAATGGAAAATGCAGTTCAATTAAAGTAAACATAAAGTGATATAATTGAGACCATTCAATTTTACATATACACCGATGGAATCTAAGCTGTCTGTAACTAACCAGAGAAAAGATCTTGGTGTCAAAGGACAAAGCTCAAAGCAGATATCAACTTTCTGTTCAGCAGCTGTGGAAAAGGCAAATTCTGTGCAAAGAATAATTTGGAAGGGAGCTGAAAGTATTGCTACTGTAACATCTTTATGCAAATCAATGGTATTTTCTCATCTGGAGATTGCTGTATAAATCAATGGTATTTTCTCATCTTGCATGGCTGTATAAGTATTTCATGTGGATGCTGGTGAATCCAAGAGTTTAGGATTTTCTCCCTTAGCTTGAAGAAAAATTGTTGGAGATATCTTTGTTAAGCTTAGACTTAACACTTTAGCTTTTCCTATTTCAAAATGATCGACAACATTTGGGCAGGGGGATGAATGAGTGCTCAGAGGCTATATATTGCCTAGGAATTGTAGGTTGGTGGCACATGACACATCGGAAAAAAGTTATCTGGATTGCTTATTCATATAGATTCTTTGTATGGTTTATAACTTTGATTTTCCAAGACTCTATGACACATTTTGTGAAAAGATATATTTTCCAAGGCTCTAAGTCACTGCTTTGGAGGATTGCTTAGCTGTCTGTTTCAGGTGTGGACTGAGGAATAGTCATTGTTACCTTTACCTTTTCTTTTGAGCTTAATGGTGTTGCAGCCTTTTTACAATTTTTTCTCATCTACTTGTCATTGGGACATGGGGGGTTTGGAGGTGATACCAGTGGCTGGATGGGGTGGGAGGTTGCAGTAGAGTAGCAGATTGTTGTGAACTCCCCTCTCCTGCAGATGACTTTCTGCCTTCCTCCCAAGGAAGAAGAAATATCACGGTTACCATTTAATGGTGAAGTGACTGGCAGTTAGACTGTGAGTTTCCCACTGAGAATTCAGTGGCATTCCTCTTCTTTTATTTTTCTTGGAGTGAGAGCTAAAGACAGACTTTGGGAGGGTGATTGGGTTGGGAGCCTCTGCAAGCTGGTGGGAGCAGAAGGGTAGGGTGTCTTGAATGTGAGTGATGGATGAGTTGGTATGTTTATAGGTAGGGTGAGAGTTGGGGGAAAATAGGTAGGGAGACTTGTGTCTGTCAGTAGGAGTAGTAGGGAGAGATCCCTGGATATATTTCATTGTTAGTCTGTTGCTGTGCATTGGGAAAATGGTTGCTGGGTTCCTGATGGCATTGAGAGCTAAGTGCCCAGCTTCCCCTTCCAGGTGTGGCTGGTAAGGACAGCAAATACTTCTCAGTCTTGGAACTGAGCGGCTTGGCTATGGGTGATAGCCATTATAGTGTATTATAATCTACAGTATAGATTATCATTATAGTGATGATAATCTGGGAATCTTTAATGGCTTTCAGAGGTCACCAGATGTGAGACCCTGTTCATTAAATTGTGCTCTAGGGATCAGCAAAGTCAGATTTGCTGCTCCTTGCTGCACAGCAGTTTCCTTTCCCAAACTCCTTGATGCCATTTCTAGGTTGGCAGTGGAGTTTCCCAGACTTCTGGTCTTAGTGAACTTCAATCTACTTTCTCTGAGGATGAAGTCTGAGTAAGTATGGGAGTTCATGACCACCAAAACAGCCTGGGGGTTGTTATGTAAGGAGTTCTAGCAATACGTTCTTGAGTGATGGAGTTGTTCCTTCTTTTCATAAGGAAGTTTTGGTTTACCTTCTCAAAACCCATTGATGGACCCTACTATATTGGAAAATTTCCCCATCTCTATCCCTCCTTCTTGGGGGAAAGTGATTAAAGATTGAAGATTGAGAAGGTAGTTGTGCAGCAGCTTCAGAGGATGAAGTAGTCTATTTAGTGCCCTTTCAGCTGGGATTCAGGCCTGAATATAGGATGGAAATATCAATGGTTGTGCTTTTGGATTATCTCTAGTGAGAGCAAGATAAGAGCTGGGCATACAACCTTGCCCTCTCTGTAACTTTAGTGATCATCAACTATAGTATCCTTCTGGACTGGCTCAGATAATTGGGAAGGAAGGCAGAGTGTTGTGCCACTTCCTTCCTCTGAGGCTGATTCCATTTATTGGTGATTGGGGAAAAGTGATCTCACCCTTAGCATCTGCTCAGAAGGGTGCCACAGGGTTTGGTAATGTCCTCCTTCCTATTTAACATCTACATGAGGCTGCTGGGTAAGCTCATCTGTTGCCATGGGGTGAGCTATCATCAGAATGCTGAGGATATCCAGTTATACATTTCTGCCTCTATTAATTAAATGATGCTGGAAATGTCTTATCACAATGCTCAGAAGCTGTCATAATGTGGATGGGGGACAATAGGCTTCAGCTGAATCCTGGCAAGACTGAATGCCTTTGAGTTTTAGGCATTCTAGTTCTAGAATTATGCCATATTTGGTGCTGGACAGGATAATACTTCCCTAGACCGACCCTGTGCTTAATCTCAGGATTCTCCTAAACTCATGATTCTTGCTTGAAGAACAGGTGTCAATTGCGGTTAGGAGAGTCTTTGCTTAGGATTGCGTTGTACATCCATTCCTAGATTGGAGGTTCTGCTCACTGTCACTCATGCCCTAATCACCTCCTGTTTGGATTTCTGTCATGTGTTGTACATGGGGTGCCTTTGAAGAGTATCCAGAAGCTTCAGCTGGTATAAAATGCAATAGTGCATGTAATTATATGTATCCATAGAGCAGTACCTCCCCAGTGAGGCACCACCTTGCTGTGGTTGGGGGGTTTGTGTGCTCTGAAGAAGATGAGAGCTCTGCCAGAGGTTCAAC
>JANHZU010003226.1:78765-90753 GCA_032468055.1 Acrochordus granulatus
TTTTGGATTAAAGGTGAAACGTCTTCGACTTGAGAAAAATCCAGTCCAGATGCCTGTTTTTTAAACTTCGTTGCCATGTTCTGATCAAGCTTTTTGCCAGCTGTCAAACACTGAAAGTGGTTCTTTTTCCAAGAAAATGTTCGTAGAGGTATCTTTAGCAAAATTTATTAAGACAAATGTTTTAAAAATTCTAGCAAGTGGATTAGAATGATTGTAGTTAGGATGAAATGGTGTTTGTCTGTTTGTTACAGATCTGGTAAGGAAGCAGGCTACCTGATAAACGGCTTCCCTTATGAATATTTATCAGCCTGGAAATACAGTGGAATGTAGTCTGGATTTCCAAGAAGGAGGTAGTACATTCCAGAGGAGCAAAAGACAGCAAAGTTTCGACAGTTTGTGTGGGAGAAAGAGCATCAGAACAGCTCCTCCCTGGAATTTCTTAAAGTATACGTTGAATGGTGCAGGTGGTCTGCTTGCATTTGACAGGATTTCTGTCTATGGGCAAGGGAACAAGAAAAGAAACTGCTTTGAAGAACTTCAGCATGCTTGTCTTGGGTTTTGAGGCCCAAGAAGAAAACAACCATTACAGTTCTATTCTATTAAAGTTTCAATGGCTGGAAATAGGTCAGAAAATGAACATTTCCATTTTTATCCTAGTTTTGTTTTTAATTTTGCAATGTAGAAATGAAAAAGAAAAATAATCACACAAAAACAATACCAGACAATAACTTTGCAGTTGCCTCTTGGATGGCTTGTGAGGTGTAAGGAATAATGTAGCCATGTTGCATTGTTGCATGAAACAAAATTTCATGCTTGTCCTTCATTGTTTCACATTGCAAGGTAATGGTCTGAGCTGATGGTGCAATCAGTTCCTTTAGTGGATGCTTCAGCTTAATTTATTGAAATAAAAATATCATTTTGTCAATGCAAACACTGAGTTAGACTAAGGAACAGAAAAGCTATTTCTACATTTAATTCAGTTTCTGAATTCTGATTCCTCAGTTGAATAATAATGGTGGCATTTAGATAATTTGAGAGATTGCTCTGGTTTGCTGATTAGAAATAAACAAGTTTACCTGATCATTTTTTTTAATTTGCTCCCTTTTTTGTGGTTAGGAAGAGAAAAATATAAGTGTTATTTGTGGCAAACTATAAGTGGTAAAAGTTCTGGAAAATTTGAAGTCAGAAAAAATATTTTGTCCATTTTGGGGGGACAGTTTGAAAGTTTAATATGTGCAAAAGTTAATTTTAATTTCTGAAAGTATAGAATACTTTTTGTATTCTATATAATGGATCATGTATTATTGGACTGCACATTTAATGAATATTCGGAAGAAATGTACCCTACTGAGGCTAGAAACTCTCTGCTCTTGAGTTAAAACAGCCCATTATTTTTCTGGCTTCTATTTAAAGCTGGAAAAGAAATTGCCTCTTCTTTAAAAGTAATTTTAAAGAAATTAAAAGTAATAAATTTCTTAAAGCATTATTCATAGAGAGGTGCTGCAGTTACCTGAGAACTGAAGCACGTCTTCCAAATCATTTTGTAAGCATGCACAGCCCTCTTATAAACAGTTTGGTTTGGTTTCTTTACGTATTTCAGGAGATAAACATTTCACTATGAAATTGAAAAATATTAACTTATTTTGACAATAATTACAATAAACACCTTCACATCTCTAAAAGGAGAAATACATATTTTACTCTTGTCTATTATGTAGGAAATGAAAGGAGACTCACCACTGTTCGTCATCCAAAATACGGTTCATAGAAATAGCTGAATATGTTTAATAGCTCTCTTGCAAGATTTTTGTAAATATTTCTTTGCAAAGATGTTATATAGAGTTGAGTGTTCTCAATGCTTTTTCTTTAAATCAAAGATGAACAATGGGTAGAAAAGGCTCCATTTTTGTATCAGTAAAAAACAAGGCAAAATCTATTTTGCTTTTGTACCATGACCAAGAGAGTCTCAAGGAGCTATCAGTCAAAAGGAAATTAGTGGACACCAAAAATTTGCATAATAATGAGGGTTACTCAACCATGCTCATTGTTCATTAACACACCATCGATTCCAAAATACTGATTTCTCCTTTATGAAAGGCTTAAATTATTTCATTCTTGTTTTTATATAAAGCAGATATCCATTTTCTCCCTTGTCAGCTAAACTGAGATTAATATTAAATATTTCTGAATTTCATTGCTTTGGTTTGCACTTCATTGTTTATGGTTTATAGACATGGATTTTAATTCTGATTCCTATTTTTGTTTAAAGTAGTATTAACATACTACTTTAAACTCTGGAGGCACGGTGGCGCAAGCAGTTAAGAGCTCAACTTGCTGGCTGGAAAGTTGGCTGCCCGAGTTCAAGACCCAGTGTTGCCGTGCAGCAGGGTGAGTGCCTCCTGTTCCGCCTCAGCTCCTACTCACCTAGCGGTTCGAAAGCGTGCAAATGCGAGTAGATGAATAGGTACCACCCCTTCTGGCGGGAACAGTGTCTGTGTGCCTTCAGTGTCTAGTCATGCCGGCCACATGACCATGGAAGCGTCCTTGGACAAACACTGGCTCTTTGGCTTGGAAATGGGAATGAGCACCGCATCCTAGTCAGTCACTATTGGCAGGGTCACCTTTACGTTTTTGAACTCTGCTAGGAAGATGATTGTACATGTTCGTAGCAATTTGCATTTGCAAGTAAAGAATGCAGATGACTTTTATAGTTACATAGTTATTATATTCTTTTTTGCTTGGGATCAGACTGGTATTTTGACTAGAACAAACAAGTCTTCACATTTGATATAGAATATATGTATCTGCGTATATGTACATGTACTGTATATGTATACATATGATGGGTATATTAAAGTTATCAGTTCAGTTCCACTGAATATTCTGTTGCATGAAACAATAACAGTCATTTTCTTTTTTATTGCTGTTTATCCTTTGAATTCTAAATCTGCTGTGTTAATAATGTTCGACTATGCTTTTTGTTTTGTATTTGGTCAAATATATTTTAATTATATTATTAATTTAATTAATTAATATTAAAAAGCTTCCTTGAGTATATTTTGAAAGAAGGTACTGCGTAAACTTTTATGAATTATAGATAGGTTATGTGCTGTAGAGTTTTTTTGAGACTACTAGTAACCACATAGATAGATTTTCTCCATGATGATCTATCCTTTATCTTTTCTTTCAAATCTCCCCATTCATCAAATTCAAATTCACATACTTTATTGGCCAAGCATGGTTAGACGTGCAAGAAATTTGACTCCAGGATAGCAGCTTTCAATATACTTGCTAGACAACAGTAAATAAAATAACATTAGCAAAATATGTATTCAGCAATAGAGTGTCCATCCAAAGTATGCAGCTAGTAGAAAAGGAATATAGTAAAGCGTAAAATTAGAACCACAATCTATTGATAAGAATGTATATACCTTAGATAGAACTTCTGGGTTAATTTAGAATACTTTGCAGTTTGTAACCTATCATGAGTCAAATATTCAGCTGAATGATGGCACAGGGGGAAAAACTGTCCCTGTGTCTGGTTCTTTTGGAATATAATACTCTATAGCACTGTCCAGAGGAAAGAGATTCAAACAAGGTGTGTCCAGGATGAGAGGGATCTGTAGATATTTTCTCTACCCTTCTCTTGACCTTCTCATAAATAGGTCCACCATGAAGGGCAGGCTAGCTGCAATTATTCTTTTCGCAGTCCTGATTGTTTCTTGGAGTCTGTATCTATCCTGCCTGGTTGCTGCACCAAACCAGACAGATATAAATGTACAAAGGAGAGACTCAGTGATTCCTCTGTAGAACTGTATCAGCAGCTCTTGGAGCAGGTTGAACTTTTTGAGCTGACACAGGAAGTACATCTTCCGTTGTGCCTTTTTAATCATGGTGCTAATGTCAGCCATTCATTTCAAGTCTTTGGAGATTATAGAGCCCCAAAACTTGAAGGATATACTGCTGATGCTGTATTGCTGAGTGTGGTAAGAGAGGGTGAAGTAGGAGACCTCTTCCTAAAATCCACTGTCATCTCACAGTTTTGAGCATATTCACTCTAAGTTGTTTTAACTCCACCAAAGGGCCAGCTATTCAATCTTCTGTCTCTACTCAGACTCATCACTATCTATAATGAGTTCAAAGACTGTTGTGTCATCCTGTTGAGATGAAAGGAACTGAGAGAAATGAAAGTAATTCTAATCTGCTTTAATGGTTCTATGTGATTACAATAATTTCTCCTTTAAGGTTGAAAAACTCTCAACCTTGGTTATCTCTAATGATCCTCCTGGGTGATGCCCCTCCTTTGCTTGATCATGTACAATAACTCAAGGCTGATCTTGCTCTTCATATGGTTCAGTCTTTTCCCCCACACATCTGCAAACTTCAGAATTTTGACAAAGAGGTCCCCAGAGGTGCAGTCATTGACATAGAGGGAAAAGAGTAGCAAAGAGAGAGCACACAGCCCTGAGGAGCACCAGTACTGATTGTCCGAATACTGGATGTAATTTTTCCTAGCCTCACCTGTTGCTTCTTATCTGTCAGAAACCTGGTTATTCACTTACAGCTATGGGCAGTCACAGTGAGCTGGGTCAGTTTGTAGTGAAGAATGGCTGGGATGATGGTGTTAAATGCAGAGCCAAAGTCCATAAAAAGGACCCATGCATAAATCCTTGTGGAGTCAAAATGTTGCAGGATATAATGCAGTGTCAAACTGACAGCATCGTATGCTGACCTGTTTGTCTGATAGGCAAACTGCAGAGGGGCCAATCGCAGATCTATGATGACTTTCAGATGGGACAGCACCAGCCTCTCAAATGTCTTTATGACTACAGTGTTAAAGCGACAGGTCATCATCCAGCCCAACTCCTGGAGAGTTTCTTAGGAACTGGGATGATGGTAGAAAGTTTAAAGCAAGAAGGGACATAGCACAACTGCAGTGATTATTGAAAGTCTGTGTGAAGATAGAGGCCAATTGTGCACACAGGTTTTCAGGCAAGAAGGGGTTATGCTGTCTGGGCCAGGTACTTTTCTGATATTTTGTTTTTGAAGGAGACTTTGGACAGCTTTTTCCAGAATCACCAAGAGGAGGTGAGGGTCCAGGAAGAGGGATGGATTTGGATGTAGAGGAAATATCTGCTGTTAATGAAACTTTAAAAAAGTTATTTTTTTCAGCTTTTCAGAGTAGTTTATTTTTACTACCCTGATCTCTCTAATCAATGCATTTCTGGCTTGGTTATACAGGATCCTATTCCCTTGGTTGAAGGCTTCTTTGTCCTGACAAAGATGCTTGAGTTTCATTGTAAACCAACACATATTGTTCTATGTGCAGAGGGTTTTGATAGACATGCACATATCTTCGCAAAAGCTGATGTATGATGTCACAGTATCAGTAAGGTCATCCAAGTCTGCTGAAGCAGCTTCAAAGAGAGACCAGCCTATGCAATCAAAGCATGCCTGCAGCTTTAATTTTGCTTCCTTAAACCATCTCTTCACTGTTCTGACCACAGGATTTTCAGTTTTAAGTTTTTGCTGTAGGTGTAGATGAGATATTTCATATAGTGATTGGAGAGGCTGATTGATGTACTGGGTACAAAGCGATAAACCCCTTTTATTGTAGTGTAGCAATGTTCCAGTGTTTTCTTGTCTCTAGTGGGGCAGCTGATATACTGTCTGTATCTGGGCAGTTCATAGGTGAGATTTGTTCTGTTAAAATCTCCTAAGATGATAAGTAAAGAGACTGGATATTCTTGTTCTGTGTGAATTATAAGGTCAGCTAGGTTCTGCAGCATCACACCAATAGACTCCAACCAGAATGAAGAAGGCAAACTCCCATGGAGAATAATATGGTTTACAGTTGAGTAATGCCTCTAAGTTCATATTGCAAATTTTCTCCAGCGTTGTAACATCTGTACACCACTGTTAATTTATATAAAAACAGATACTCCCTCTCTTTTCCCCCCAGATGCCTCTGTCATCTGGTCTGCTCTGTGAATTTGAAACCCCAGAATCTGTATTGCTGACCCAAGTTTCTATGAAGCAAAATGCTGCAGAGCTTGCAAAAGTAGCATTTGTCTGACTGATAAGGAGCAATTCATCCCTTTTATTAATTTTTGAATTCAAGTTTGTTAGATGAGTTAATGGGAGTGGTGCACAGAATCTTCTCCTTCTCAGCATTACTAGCACATCTCTACTATAAAACTGCAGCAAGAAAAACAAAACAAATACAAGAGCTTGCTTCACTGAGGCTTCTGTCTACAGTACCATCCTGAGACATTTGAGGCATCACCACTGTAAGTCAGTCCATCTGCTTGCTTCTGGTTGTCTCTTCTCTTTCTTTCCATGTTTCCTATCATTAGAGCTTTTTCCAGAGAACTGAATCTTCACATGTGTCCAAAGTACTATAATTTGCATTGGTCATTTGTGCCTCAAGTGAGGATTCTACATTGATTTGTTCAATGATCCATCAGTTTGTTTTCTTGGCTGATCAGCTTTTAACATTATAATAAATAGGTTATCATTAAATAGTAACGTTTTGGAAATGGCTGTAGAGTTCACTTGAATGTAATTATTTTTTATTATTACCATCTGGAATCATTTAAAAGTTCTTTGTCTCCTCCTCTTCCTCTTCTTCCTCAGCTTGTGGCCAATACATAATTTTCTCAATTCTGAAAGACCATAGAAATTAGACCATAATTGTGATATGAATTTGCTTCTTGTTCTCCAAAGTATAGTATGAAGTAAGCATCTTTTTATTCTTTATATATCTTAAGAGAGAGATATTTATGGGATATTTAGCATTCTATATTATTTTAATGCAGATCAACGTTTTTTATTTATAACTTGTTTTCCTTTTACTATAACTATATATTGAACAGAATTCAATAAGGAAAGAAAAATATTTTACTTCTCTATACATTGCCTGTAGAAACACTGCTTGCATTCTTTTTTATTTCTTCCTTTTTACAGATTTTACTATTGAAAGCTATTACTATTGGTCGGGTGTCAGGCTCTCCTTTTAGATATTCCTACTCATGCAGAGCAATGTTGTTTTTTATAATGTAAAACATAGATGGATATTATTCTGCAAATTGTCAAAAATTACAAATTCCCAGAACTAAGCCATACTATTGCATAAACACTTAGCAGGTTACCAATGAAATCATGTCTTTCAGATGATCTTTGCCCCATCTTAATTTAATCCATCTCATCCTGCCATCAAATAAATATGTAAGATTTCTGTTAATGAGTTTCAATATAGTACATCTTATTTTCAGGCAAGCTGATAATCAGCTTACTGATTTACTCCTAATATTTTTAAAAATCAAGTTTGATTAAAAAGCATGAAAAAAACCCCTAGTTATTTGACATTATTCTCCACCTCTCACTATTCAAATTTTCACATTCATTTACTTAGATTTCATACTATTTTCATTGTGGTCCTTAAACCATTTCTCTTATAAAGGCCAAAACAAAGAATGAATATGAATTTTTGAGTAACTATATTAAGGCAGAGTGTTTCTGAAAGGTTTGTCAAAAAACATAGATATCTGTTGGCATCCTACTGTCCTATGGTTGGCTTCTTGGACATATGCGAAATAAGTCCATTCTGAAATAATAATAGCTTAAGACTGAACTTTTATCTGCTTTTTTAAAAAAAAAATGCTCTAATAGGTAGTAGCAATGTTAATCATGTACAAATTCTGAGGCTTCATTATGAGCTTTCATTGTATTAATGAACAGATAAGACTTGCAGTGACTGAACATAGCAGTAAAGGAATGTTCCAAAGTGGCTTCTGTGAAATATTTCTAGCTCTTTTCAGTTTTTATATGGCATATAGGATAGTATATATGCTCAACTTTCTGGGTAGAGTGCAGCATGCCTTGAGTCCAACTTCCTGATTTTCTCGGTACAAAACTGAATTTAGAACCTCCATAGAAGGGATTCTCTGCTGCAGAGAAGTCTATAGTAGAAAGTAATGCTGTGGGTTCAGATTCAGCCTCTTGGTAGAGTCTTTTTCAATTCAGTCTTGCCCCTCTTCTTCTACATCTTCTATTAAACTATTGAAAGATATCATATTAGAATAGTAATATGCTAGTGATATTCATCTTGATTTCTACAACGAGTTTATTCTAGTTGGTGCTCACAAACAAGAGAATATTGTATCAGTCCTCAGGGAATTGTTTACTAGGTTTTTTTCAGATAATAGATTTGAAAAACAATCTATGAAAATAAATTATTTATATGTAGAAAGAAATAGGCAAGTCATCTCAAAGAAAATGGGATATAGAAAAATATACTTTGATTGCAAATTGATTAAGGAAATTATCCACTGAAGTAGTTCCAATGTTCTTTTTATCTTATGCGAGTATGGGAGTTTTCACAGTGTGGTTCTTACTGAAGCAATTGGATAATGTATTAAACAGTAGAATAAATAAGAATTCTCTTCATGATCCCAGCTTGACTTCTACTCTCTTAGTCTTTCCTAATGTGGGAAGGTGCTTTATTACAGATATTCCTTGTATCAGGAGAATAAACCATTGTTAAATCTGTGCCAAAGCTTCTATTGTTCTAATTCTGAATTAAATTAGAACTATATAGTGCTGTGCTCATAGCAGTCACAGTAGGACAGTACTATCTATGTACCTACAAGCTAGTATGACTTTATGCATTAATTAATAGATTTGAATTATAAAATAAAATGAAACACAGATTATCATGTTCAACTGTTCCTTATATTTCTTAAAAGAGAAAATAAATAAGAGACTGCTCATGTTCATAAATTAAATTGTGGTTTGTGAAGTGATGAGTTGTTTGAACATCCAAATACATATACTGTAAGGCTAGAAACATAGTTCATTTTCTCTGAAGACATGACATTTCAAAGCCATGGATAATTGTTGTCTTTAAACCCGAGTTCATTTTAATTATGACTTTCCACAGCATCTAGATCTAGAATCTCGATGTATCCTTGGTTTATTTCTAAAAGTAGCATGCCAAGAAAAGGAAAAAAAGCAGAAGTAGTTAGGAAAAAAAGAAAAGAAAACTATGTATACCTTAACAGTCCTAGAAAAAGAAAACTATTTATACCTTAACCATCCTAGAAAAAGGGTTTTTCTTCTGTATCTCTCTGCTTAATACATTCAAAGTAAAATGCTGAGTTTTAGAGCTGCTGTGAAAGAGATTAAAAGAATCCATAATAAAACTAACAGAATTTCAGCAAAATTCCATACATTTTCTAATACTTTGTTTTATTAAAATAATATTTTGTATAGGAATCAACATTCCAACTATAACAGTAATTTTGTTATGATTGCTTGCAGGAAGACATTGTTTAGAATACTGAAGGTAATATAATTAAGTTGGCAGAAAGTTAAAAGAAAGAAGTGGACATGCTGGAGTTTGAGTGTACAAAATAGCTACTTTGAATGATGAAGAATTTATAAAATCAGGCTGCTGCTGCTGAATGCTCAGTTGGTCAATAATAAGACCTCCCCTCCTTCATGACATCATTGTGGAGGAGCAAGCTGACTTGCATTACTGAGATCTGGCTGACCCTAGAGGGGGGTGTTTCCCCCTAAGGAGACCCCAGGGCAGAGGAAGTGGGTTGTCAGTGGTCATCCAAGAATCTCTCTTTTTGCCTTCAGAGGCATTGCTCCACAAGTGTCTGGTTGGAGACCCTGTTCCTGAATCTCAGTTCATGGGATGAGTTGGAACTGTTGTTATTGTACCAGCTTCCCTGCTGCATAGCATCCTCCCTGCTTGAGCTGCTGGAGGCCATCTTAGGGCCAGCAGTGGAGTTTAAGGTTCTGGGGACTTCAATCTGCTGTCCCTTGATTTGGCCTTAGTGGCAGCTTAGGAATTCATGGCTTCCATGGCAGCCATGGGCCTATCCCAGATCATGTAAAGTCCGACTCAGGACAGTAGTGACACACCAGATATGATTTTCTTGTTGGAGCAACTTGATCTGGTGGGGGAGCTTTCACTATCCCCCCTGTCATGGTCAAATCATACCCTGGTGTCTCATAGGCCATCCCCTTCCATAGGGAGATTCTCATAGGCCATCCCCCTCCACAGGGAGGCTGGTTCTATTTGAGTGGTCTGTCCATGGTGACTGATGGACCCAGGAAAGTTCCAGAGGGAGCTGGGGGATGTCCCAGGGGTGTTGCTGCATGGTCCTGTTGAAGCTTCAGTTTTGTCCTAGAATCAAAGGACAGCCAAGGAATTGGACAGGATGACACCTATGTGGCCTCTCTGGACTCTTTGCACTCAACACTCCCCGTGGTTCATGGAGCATTTGTGGGTTTAGAAAAGGGTAAAGAGATGCCAGGAGCATTGTTGGTGGAAGACAAGGGATGAGTCCAACCAGACACAAGTTAGAGCCACTATTAAGGCCTACCTTGTGGTGATAAGAATGATGAAGCATCATTATTTCTCTGCTCTTATCGCATTTGCAGAGTGTTGCCCAGTGGCCTTGTTTAAGGTCACCCAGTCCCTCTTTGGATGGGAGGACTTGGGTTATTATTTTCAGGGCTGTGCAGAGGAATTTGCACCTGATGGACAAAGTTGCTCAGATTCAGTCCCAGTTGGACCCCATGCATGGGGCATGTCCATTAGAGATGCCTAGGGAGGAGGCTTCCCTGGTTATCTGGGAACAATTCGATCCTGTTGGTCCTGATGAAGTGGGCAGGGTCCTTGTAGCTGTCAGTGCAACCACTTGCCCATTAGATCCTTGTCCCTCCTGGTTGGTGAAAGCCATCAGAACAGTGACCAGCAGTTAGGTTCAGACAATGATAAATTCATCACTGCAAGAGGGAGTGTTTCCATGTCCTTTTAAGGAGGCCCTGGTCTGTCTCCTCCTTAAAAAATATCACTGGACTCCAGTGCTGGGTCAATTTTCATTCAATGTCCACCTATCCATTTTTAGGAAGGTGGTAGAAAAGGTGGTTGCATGGCAGCTCCAGAGGGTCTTGGAGGAAACAGATTATTTGGACCCATTTCATTCTTAATTCAGGCCCAATTATGGGACAGAGAGAACATTGGTCATGCTTGTTGATCATCTCTGATGAGAGCAGGAGGGGGGTAGTGCATCCATCCTTGCTCCCCTTGACCCCTTGGTGGCTCTTGATATCAATCAACCAAAGTATCCTTTTGGGTCAACTGTGGGGGCTGGGGCTGGGCAGCACAGTTCTGTGCTGGTTTGGCTCCTTTCTCCAAGGTTTGACCCAATCTATGGTAATCAAGAGTAGGAGGTCCAGTTCTCTGCTGCTTTTATGTGGCATGGCGTAGGGCTTGGTACTCTCTCCATTCCTATTTAACATCTACATGAAACCGCTAGGTGAGATCATCCATCATCATGAGATGAAGTATCACCAGTATGTGTATAATACTCAAATTTACATCTCCATCCCTGGTAATCCAAGTGATGCTGCCATTTCCCTCTCTCAGTGCCTGGAGGCTATGAGAGTCTGGATGGGGGACAACAGACTTTGGTTGAACCATGGCAAGACTGAGTGTCTTTGGGTGCCTGGAGTTTCAGGATCTGGGACTTTAACATCCTTAACTCTAGATGGGGTAGCACTGCCCCAGATAGACTTGGTGCACAACTTGGGGGTTCTTTTGGACTTGTGACTTTTGCTTGAAGAGCAGGTGGCAGCCTCAGCTAGGAGAACCTTTGCACAACTTCATATTGTGTGCCAGTTGTGCCCTTTCCTGGACCAGGAGTCCCTATGCTCAGTCACTCATGCCCTGGTCATCTCACTATTGGACTACTGCAATGTGCTCTATACGAGGCAACCCTTGAAGAGCATTTGGAAGCTACAGCAAGCACAGAATGTCACTGCATAGACAGTTCTTGGGGCTCTCACAATGGCCCCTGTAATACCTCTATTCTGCAAGCTGCACTGCTGCCAATTTGCTTCTGGGTGCAATTCAAGGTGTTGGTTTTGACCTTTAAAGCCCTTCATGGCATGGGACCTGGTTACCTGAGG
>JANHZU010003226.1:102078-121609 GCA_032468055.1 Acrochordus granulatus
TTCAGGTATGACCTCAGTGATATCCCTTATGAATATACAGTGGAGGTGAGGAATAGATTTAAGGGATTAAATCTGGCGGACAGAGGACCTGAAGAACTATGGACAGAGGTGTGTAACATTTTACAAGAGGTAGCAACTAAAACCATCCCAATGAAACAGAAATGCAAGAAAGCAAAGTGGCTGTCTGATGAGGCTTTAAAATAGCTGAGGAAAGAAGGAATGCAAAAGGCAGGAGAGAAAGGAAAAGATACAGCCAACTGTATTACTTATTCCCTTATGGCATGGGCGTTTATTTGTATCAACATATACTGCCATATCATGATGGGATATGGATATGTAGTGCCTCTGCCATTGAAGATATTCATGTTTCATTTGATGGTCAACTATATGCTTCCCTTTGATTTAGATACTAAACTTCCCTACTTGAAAAAACAGCCCACTGGAATCTGAATTACAAATTGTCCTATTTCCTTCTGGGCTGTAATCTACATATTGTAAGCAGAACTGCTAAGTTTATAATTAAGGCAGTTTGGTCTAAGAACCCTTTTGAAATCCAGATTGGAGCATCCTGTAAAGGTGATTTATTTACCTCAATGTTGATGTTTTTTTGTATTTTTCACAAATGTATTTGATTATTGTATTTTCTTTTATCTATTTTACTCTGGAGTTAGATCCCATATTTTATTTTTGTTTTATATTTCTGATATGGTCATAAGACTGATTAATTAATAAGCTATTAACATATAGTAAAAAGGCTTCCTGGTTTGGGAACAGCTGGATATATTTGGGCCTTATGGGAATGTAGATTGGGATTTTGATTATGAATATTTTACTTCATGGAAGAATTCTACTTTAAAAACAGGATAAGATGTTATATTGAAAAATATAGAAACATTCTATATTAATACTTGAATGAATGCTCTGTAATGATTATTCTAAAGAAGGTCAAGAACTTCAGGTAGGGTTTTTTTGGCCTAATGTGTAGCAGTGGCTATATAATCAATGGGAGCATGTTTGGATAGCACCAGATGCCTTAGCTGAGAAAGAAGGCTTTCTGAGGCATAGGAAGTAAAATTTCTTACTTTGAGGAAAATCTTGAATTTATGCTATGGCCCTTGACACATTTTTAAAGAGATGATAGAACTGAAGTTTTTTGGGCTGCTGTTCCTCTAATAGCTAATAAAACAGAAAGATTTTTAAATTTACAGAAAATATCTGAATATAAAAGCATGAATACATAAAAGCACTGAAATAATAAATTATAGATTCCCAGGTTCATTTTTTGAAAACCTTTTAGGTTTCCTTTGGTTTCTCAGAATACTTTGCATTGTATATTTGTATAGTTGAACTATTTTTGTATTGAAAGTCTTTTTTTTCTTATTTTAGGTCTATAGTGATCACTGTAAACCTGACATGAGAGTAATGCCTATCTTCATACTGATATTATGCATGCATGGCACAAATGTCTTTATATATGTGTGTTTGTATGTATCGAGGAAATATACACACAAGATGGGTTATAACTGGCTTGGAGAGATGGTTTTGAAGGTTCATGGAGGACATGCCATTTAAGGCTTTATAGGTTAAAGCGTATGCTTTGCATTGTATATGAAAATGTACCAGGAACCAGTTTAAATACACCGGTATTGTATTCTTAGACTTCCTTGGGTCTCTTAAAAGTTGGTTTTTTATTTTGTAAAAAAATTATAGTATTTGCAGTTTCAAAGTTGCCTTCAAAGGCAAACTTATCTACAGTGCATTGCAGTAATCTAAATGTAACATCATGAGGACAAAGCCATTGCCACAGGGTTCTAATACAACTCAGAGCACCTCCCTGGCTGCAGTGTCCACTACCACTTGGACATGGGCTGTGAGTCCAAGAAGATCCCAAGCTATGGACCTTTCCTTCATAAGAACACAATCTCATCAAGCCTTAACATTAGTGCTAGAACTTGTTATAAATTAATGAATATAATGAATGAACTAGAGTTACCCCATTCTGAAAATCCCTGGAACAGAGTATCATCTACTTTTTAACTTTATTTAAAATTCTCTGAGTATCAGTTATACACATTTATTTTCCTGCATTGAGGGGAAATAGCACATGTTTGTAAGCATTAAATATTAACAACTAGGAAAATGTGTACCCTGATTCAGGTAATTATGGGTTTAGAAAGCATCACAGCTAACAAACTCTCTTGGCTATTTTTATAGAAAAAGATGCAGATTATAGCTTTATTTATTCTTGCTATGGATCTAATATGTTAAAAATATAACCCTCAATTATTTAGCAGTAATTTGTTCAAATTATTCCAATGTATGCTTTATTTTCTAGGAAGTGGGTTTTTATGGGGTATTGTTCAATATTTAAAACATGCTTTTAGCTTGAAAATGAGTAACCGAAGAGAAGAGCATGCCAAGAACACAGAAGTTTCAAAAGAACTGTAATTCTAAAAACTTTCTACTCATTTATAATTTATATAGGACAAGAAATTTGTCCTTTCTTTGATCTTCAAAAACTATAGGTGTATTAAGTTATAAAATTTAAGAAGCATTTTGAGAATTAAATAAAAGTTGCTATAATTATTCAAACTTAGAAAAACTGAATCAGTTTTATATATCATGAATTTTAATTGTGAAGGAGAGTTAAAATTAGTAATTATCCCCTTGGTTATATGGATGATATATCCTGAATTCTTAATATTACCTTCATGCTTAGGATAATTGTTTTAATGGAGCAGATTGCCATATGAATATGAATTTACATTCTCATTCTGACCTTTCTATTTTTTTCTTTCACCTTCTTTGATTAGAGCTAATATAACAGAGATCTTACAAAGAATTTAGATAGATATTTTATTCGTCCAATTCATTTTTAAGTCCAGTTAAACATCCTTTTATTATCTATCTATCTACCTACCTACCTACCTACCTACCTACCTATCATGTTTGTATGCCGCCAATCTCCTAACAGACTCTTGATGGCTCACAATCAAGATTTAACATTTTAAAATTGTTTTTAACATTTTTAATCAGTTGAGATACATTTTTTCTGGATTTAAGACTTTTTCCCCTCCTACATATATTAAAATGACAGTAGACAAAAATTGTCTCCACCATATCTTAAATGTAAATTAATAATAATAAAATTTGGTGAGTGGCTCCATCAGAAATGTATATATTATTATTTAATTAATAAATTGGCACAATTTTCTGATGGAGAAACTGATAAGAATATAGCATCTTCAGAGGGGTCTGGATTGACAAGAGCAGGATAAGGACACAAGTCCTACCCCCTTTGTCCATATTTCACCAGCGGGTGTAGTGCAACACTGCAGCTTTGTTTTAGCCACTCTAATAAAAATAAAAAGATTCTGCAGATGCTACTGTAAAAATGTAAATCATATAGTTTGGACAATAGAATATTTTACATGCATATCATTTACATATGCAAAAAGAACTGAAATTAGGTGGCTTGCTTTAATAAATACCAGTCCAGCAGTGCAGTTACTCTTGATTATAAGCTATCCCAAGTCAGTTAGGTGAGATGGGTGATGTAAAAATGTGATGAATAAATAAATAATCAGTGGCTTGTTCTTATAAACTTAGACTTGTTTTACTGAAACTGAAGATAAATATTGTCAACTTTAATTAATGTGACTCTATGTAACCATAAAACAAAGCCAAATATTATAACACTAACAACAGCAACAAAGCTAATAATGAGAACAAACACACAATCAAGGTACAAACAAATTCCCAGAATGACCCCCTAATATCCTGGTCCCAAAGCTGGAGGGGGGAAGTAATTCATCAGGATAGGCACTACAATTGAAAAAGTCCTGTTGTATATCCCAAATATGCCATGGAAATTACAAATGTAATACATTTCCTTATTTGAAGAATTCAAGTATGTGTGCATATCTGCATGTGTGCACATTTATCTGCTCATGTGTGTGAGAGAGGGAGAAAGGACAACAAACTTTTTTCTACCATTTGGCTTCCTTAATTGCAAATTGTGAAGTACATATGTGTATTTCACTCTCTGCTACGAGGAAGGAAGCAATTGGGAGGGGAGGGAAGAGGATACGAATATAGTAGTTGTATAAATTTCAAAATATTACTTATATTACTTATATTTCAGTATTTCCTTTTAGGTAGAATTATTATTAATATTATTTATCTGTACTCAGTAAGATTCTATGCTGTAGCAATGGACAGAAAGTACTGCCAAAGCAGTAAAATTATTCTTTTCCCATATGTCTTACATTCTTAAAACACAATCTGTTACAGTAGACTACCAGGCATCTGCGCCTTTGAATAGTAATTACTGGTACATTGGCTCCAGATATTAGGCATGACTCCTAAGAAATGCATCCTTTTTAGCTTCAGAGGCACTCCCACATAAGGGGTGTTGGATGGTAGCCTATGTAACTTGCTTTTTATATCTGAGCAATGTCATCTTGGTTTTTTCAAATAGTAATTTGGATCTTTTTGGAGGGTATTTTTATTTTGGTAAGATCTATAGAAGGGAAATATAGGGATGTTCTTGTTTTTACCAAAAAAACAGAACAGATATTGATGAATTAATAATGAATAAAAAGATAGTTACCGTCCTATATAAAACAAGTAATATAAAAATATTATCAGTTATAATTCATAAATATTACTTGGCCATTGTTTTAGAGGCTGTTTCTTAAAATGTCTTACAATTTGGAATCAAATGCCATCATTCAATTTGTGAAGAAATCTCAGTTGCTCAGTTTTAAATTATCACATGGAATATTTAACTGAACAAACACTTTTTCAGTACACCTTTAAATACAGCTGCTAGTTAATTGATTTTAATGTTTTATATCATGATTTGTGAAATGTTCTCTGTTGAGCTCCAGAGAACAGATGGAACTGTTTTCTATTGTACAGCCCTTTCTGGTGCAAAGCATTGTTGCAACCTGAACTTCTATTGCCAATTGGTGATTCAGACTGATGGTTCTTTGGGATTTCTATTTACCACCTGATGACACCGAATCCTGGGTGGCTCAAGAGTCATGTCCACTATGGCAATCATGGATCTATCCCAGTCATTGTGGTCCCGATGAATTCTGGGGCCATATGCTCCTAGTTTTTGTCTTGGGTAGTTGAGACATGATCTGGTTCTAGAAGAACCTGAGTGCTCTCCAGCTGCTATTAAACAGGAGATCTACCTATTTAGTTGTAGTGCCTTCCCTCTGAATAATATTCTCCTGGAGATTTGTGGGGCTCCCACACATTATATCAAGAAATTGCAGGTAGTCCTTGGTTAACTATGCCAATTGGACTGGCATTGCCATTGCTAAGCAATGCAGTTGTAGAACATGACATCCTATGACCATGTCACTTAGTGATGGAAATTCCAGTTGCCCAGTTGCCTTCATCACCAAAGGTTTTTAAGCAAGGTTACCACATGGTCACTATTTGCAACCTCCTGCTGACTCCCTTATTAAAGGTTACAAATGGTGACTGTGGGACACTGTGGCATTGTAATTGCAAACTGAGACAAGTACATGGATTGTGATCCCATGACCGAGCTGTGCTGTCATGGCTGGAACTCTAAGTCATAAGTATTACTCATTCAACATAGTGGCAATTTGGACAGTTGCTGAATTTTTGGTCATTAAACAAGGATTACCTGTCCAAAAACACTTTTGTTCTTCCAGGTCTTGAGATAAGGTGATTGTATAGCCCTTTTTAGTTAGTTTAGTTTCATTTAACTTAAGATTGGGCATTTGCTCTTCATCATCTGTGTTCTTGTCACATGTTTTACTTCTTCTTTTATTTGTTGACTGTCCAGAATCTCAAACAGTTGGGTAGTCTCAAAATTCAAACAGTGAAACAAATAGGATAACATGAATTTAGCAATTTACTTCTTAACACACATGGCTTCCATAACACTGTCAAAAAAATCTACATTAATAAATGAATATAATTATGAAGACAGTAGTACAGGACTAGAATTCATTTGTGCTATTTATTATTTGAGTTATAACATGTTAAAATCTGGTAATGGGCTATTTCAGCAAAAATATTGCCCTATTTAAAGCATCGGAAAAAAGATGCTAACTAACCTTACCATATGCCTAGAATGTCAGACAGGAAAATCTCTTGAATTTTAACCCATCAAACTTTTTTAAACATACTTGAACAGCATGTTTTGTAAAGACAACAGCATTTTACAAAAAAAAAACCCTCTTAAATCATAATAAACAAAATAATTGCATTACAAATAATTATTGGTTTACATAAATATCTATTTCAACTTTTTCTCCCTTTATCTCAATATAGGTCTATATTGAGATAAATTATCTAATCTTGTTTATAACAATTTACTGTGGATTTCTTCTTCTATTTTGTTACTTGTTCATCTAATTAAACATAGATAACCTATTGCAGTCTTAATTTCTTTTGCATTTTTGAAAAAAAATATTATTTTCTTTAAGAATATTAAGGAAGTGGGGCTGGGGTGGTGCTGAGACCCATACTAAGATCACTGCAGTTTTATAAGTCCCTTGCTTTGTGACCTTCTCATCTGTGGTAGGAAGGCAAGCCTACCTGACAAACCCTTGGGTAGACTAGTCTCTGTGCTTTTCCTTGGCTTTCCAGATGTTTGTTGACATGAATATCTTCATACAAATATCCCTTTCTTATATTATCACTTTTGACACTAATACAGACACTTTTCTCTCTCTTTTCTTTTATGGTACGGTGGTTGCTCAGATGTTGCAGTAATCAAAGCAATAGGTTAATGGGATATTCTTTTGCTTCTACGTTCCATTGAAGGTATAGGCAAGAAATGATATTTGAGATCCATAGAAACATAGTAGTAACATTTTTCCTTTGCAGTTTAAACAAAATAAAGGAAGGGAAACTTTCAAATATTTATCCGAGGGGTAGAAAAACAAGCAAGTCCAATTTTACCCAAGTCTGTGCAGAAAGAGAAAGGGTGCCAGCAGAAAGATGTAAAGATACAGTTGTTTATTGACTTAAGAAACAAACCAGATGCTAAAAGAAACAGAACATAGGAAGGTGGGAGCCCAGGATGAAGTGCCAATTGTTTCAGGGGAAGGCAGGTGCCAGGCGCTGCAGCCAATTGGAGCTGCTGGAAGACTGGAACGAAGCACTGGAGATTATCTGCTCTGAAAGGTTTACGGTTTCTTGGGTTGGAAATCATTTTTCAGTCAAAGCTTTCAACTACAAGTGTGAAGTACATTTACAACCATATGGGAGTGAGAGCAGGATGAAATAATCCATTCCTGAATTTCAGAAGTGGTGGATGATCTCTGCTGGCAAAAGGCTAAGCAGAAAAGGCAAGCCTCCATAAAAATGGTTAGGCTTGAAAGACTTTTGTTTACTCATTCATTCATTTGATCATTCTTCCCAGCTAGCAGGGTTTGAAAAGGGTCTGTTAACAGTTGAATATTCATATACACGATATGTCACTCAGTTATCTTCCGAAAGGTTTGTGTTTAGAGGAAACAGGTAGGAGAAGAGCGGAAACCCCCAACAAGTACTTTTATCTTCTTTTAATAGAGAAAAGTGTGGTTCTGCTCTGCATACTAATGTTCTATCCTCTGTTTATTTTCAGATGGGTTTCCCTTGTAAACAGCTTGCTATATGCACAAGCACACATTCGATTTTTGCTTGCTGCATAGCCATTTGTAAAGGCTTATTATTACATTGTGATTGATAGCAGGCTTTTTGAGAACCCATCTGCCTGCCAAAGAGAAGAGGTTTGCTATCCTCAGATTTAAGGGAAGAAACCAGTAGAGTCTAGGGAGTTTTTCTGGACTGATCAGCTTCTGACCAGCATTTAAGCTTTTTGGGGATGGCCAAATAGCTTGAACAAAATACAATGAAACAAAGGTTATAGTATTGGATAGGTAGATACGTTTTAGTCAAAAACTTTTGTAATCCAGGAATATACATATTAAAATACAGATATATAACTAAGTGCATCTGTATTGTCATTAAGGATTCAAAAAAAGCAAGATAACTACGTTTCAGGGTCAGCTGCGATTCTCAGTTTCCGTCTGCTACTGTAAATTTGCTCAATTATACAAAATTTCTCCTCCGTGATTTTCTAGTGATCTGTTTTCATAGAAATGCTGCTAGAATTCTTGGAGGAAGAACCAGGATTATTCTGATAAACTGGTTTCATACGATTGAGCATGCTAAATACTCCAAATAGTCAAATGGGAGTATTTCATACTGTCTCCATATCCTTCTCAGAACAATTTTTTTTGAAAAAAAATTGCCTCAAAATGACCACTTTGATTTTAGAATGGTTGATATATGTCTGTGTATTTTCTGGAAGAAGAAAATGAAAAGATGACAGATTTCATGCAGCTCAGTTAATATAAAACATAAAGAAAAAAGCATGTTCTGTGCCCCTTTTAATATTTATCATCTGTTTAAACTCCAGAGGTTCTTATTCTTTAACGGTATAGTAGATGCAGTTTTTCAACCAAAATTAAAAGCCTTCACTATTATTACACTAGAATCTTTTGTTCACAGGACATCTTTCTCTGTGGAGTACATTCTTGTCATGTCTGCATTTGTATTAAATCAAGTGGTATAATTGTATAGTCTTTCTGGACACTTTTAATATTGAATAATATGGCTTCCTGATAGTGACTATAATTATCATAAGTCCATTTTATTTTGTACTTTTATAAACTGGTTTAATAGGATTTTAATTTTTAGGTTTTTATGGTTTTGAGGATTGGATTTGCAAAAACCTTATCAATGTCTTGGTCCAACTGTAATAATAGTTTAAGGAACCTAACTGTACGCAAATCATCTTTATCCAGAGGAACCCTTGATAAAGCACATGAATAGAAATGATTACTATTATTAAGTTGAATAACTTGGAGAAAAGTTATTTTTTTACTTTTTTAAAAAATATGTAGAATACTCTATTGAAGACCAGTATTTAAGTAATTTTGATGGAAATGATAGGATAAAAAGTTTCCATTCTTATAGTGTATTAATTTTACCTAGATAACTACTCTCATAAACTAATTTTATTCAAGATTTCTATTAATTTTCTTCTTCATCTTTTCACTGCTTTCTCCTCCTAACTCACCACAAAGAATAATAGTGTCTTGAGGATATCATATTTTTACATTACCTAACATGTTTTCCAATCTTAAGGTGCTAAAACTACTTATTTGTTGACATTTTAGCAGATAGAAAAATGAATGAGCTTCTTGACAATAGTAGCAAAATTATTTTCTGCTTATGGGATGTATTAGTTTGTGTAGCTAAAGTCCCAAAATCCTCTATATTAAGGGAATTCCTTTCAGTTGCCAAATTTAGTGCAAAAAATAGTATCTGAAGACCAAACAACCTTTGGCAGTTCCAGGTCATATACTTATTTGAGTATCCAAACAGAAGCATCTGCAAAGTAAGTCAGGTCCAAAGTAAGGTGGAAAGGAGAAATGTTAAGGACGGTTGTTTAGTCAAAGTGCCAGCTCCCTTCGTATGTATTTTATAATGTTGCATACATATACAACAGGAAAGGATCTTGCACTGGAGTGACAAGATCAGCAATGTCACTGCTTTCATCATTTTGACAAAAAGATCCTATCTTGTGGGTGTTTCTATAATCAAGAATGTTCTAGTAAGTCTTCTGGTACCTCTATGTTTCTATAAACTACTGCAGCCTTAGTTATAAGGTCATTATCAGGAGAGTGTCTTGGATGTCCATTTACTGTACTCTAACTTTCATTTTTCTACTGAATATTTTATATTTCTTTGAAAGTAGCTTCCTAAGTTACTGGTTTCCATTTGGCATTCTTCATACATCTTGATTGTACAGAGTTGTGTTCAGTAGTCACCTGCTGGTTTGACAGTTTTTAGCTCACAGTAATGATTAATAGTCAGAAAAGACTGTACATCCCAATCTTCCTTGCTTTTTATAATAGCACTCGGGAATGTTCATGAGAAAATAGCCAAACAAGCTTCTTTCTTTACAAGAAATATTCAAAGTAATATTGAAATGACAATAAAGCAAAACTTCTAAAGATTTCTGGAATGAGTTTTCTAAAAAAAGAGGCCCATAAATAATAATGAAGCATAAATTATTAAATTGAACATAGACATCACCATGTTTAATACATAGCATTCACTCTTGATCCTGCTATCCTTAATACTCCATTTAATTATGATTCCAGCTGCAGTACGTGCAAAGCAAGATCCTTTAAAAAAGATAATAAAATCATGTTTTGATGGTGTCTTCAAATCTTTGTATGCATTAACTAAAGTATGGTAGAATTAAGTTGCCAAATGAAACATTCATTCAGGTGTTACTTCTTGAATGATACAGCTGAAGATGTTATCGTTTGGAAGCCATTGTGCCTAAATTTCACAAGGGTTCATTGTACCTATGAAAAAAATGGTAACAGTAGAATGTTTATTTGCTGCAGTGAGAATACATAGATTAATAATTATTAAGAATTTCTATGAACAGAACCAGAGTCAGATATTTTATTAGCCAAGAATGGTTAGACATGCAAGGAATTTGACTCCAGTACAGCAGCTCTCAGTATATTTGCAAGACAACAATAAATAAAGTAATACATAAACAAAATTATGTATTCAATAGTAAACTGTGCATTCAAAGTATGCAGCCAGGAGAAAAGTAATATAGTAAAATGTAGAATTAGAACCACAATCTATTGATAAGTATGTATACACCTTAGACAGAACCTCTGGGTTAAAATTCTTTGCACTTTGCATCCTGTCATATAGCATGAGTCAACTATTCAGCTGAACGATGGCATGGAGGAAAAAACTGTCCCTGTGTCTGGTTGTTTTGGTATGCAATACCCTATAGCACCATCCAGAGGGAAGAAGTTGAAACAAATTTTGTGAAGGGTCTGCAGTTACCTTCTCCATCCTTCTCTTGATGCTCTCAATATACAAGTCTTCCATGGAGGGCAGGCTAGCTGCACTTATTCTTTCTGTAGTCCTGACTGTTCATTGAAGTGTGTACTTGTCCTGTGTGAATGCTGCACCAAACCAGACAGTTATATAGGTAAACAGCAATAGATGACAGACTCAGTGATTCCTCTGTAGAACTGTATTAGCAGCTCTTGAAGTAGGTTGAACATCTTGAGCTGGTACAGGAAGTACATCCTCTGTTGTGCCTTCTTAATAATAGTGCTAATGTTAGCTGCCCATTTCAAGTCTTATTTATTTATTGAACTTATTCACCACCCATCTCACTATATGTGACTCTGGGCAACTTATAATAAAATTAAATAAAAATATACACATAACATCAATTAAAATTTTAAAAAGATAAAAAGAATACCCAAGGCGACAAGAGGGGGAAGTGTGGGAGATAAATTAATAAGTCTTGGGAGATTATACAGCCCAGAAACCTGAAAGATACTGTGATACTGAGTTGAATCTGTTGTACTGCTGATACTGTGTTGCTGAATATGGTAAGAGAGGGTGAAATAGGAGGACTTTTTCTAAAATCCATTGTCATCTTTTGAGCATATTAAACTCTTAAGTTGTTTCAATGCACCACAGGGCCAGCTGTTAAACCTCCCATCTGTACTCAGACTCATCACTATCTCTAATGAGTCCAGTGACTGTTGTGTTATCTGCAAACTTCAGAATTTTGGCAGAGGGGTCCCCAGAGGTGCAGTCATTGGTGTAATTGGAAAAGAGCAGCAGAGAAAGCGCACAGCCCTGAGTTCTATTACTGAGATGTAATTTTCCCTAGCCTCACCTGTCTTATCAGGAAGCTGGTTATCCACTTTCAGATATGGACAGGCACAGTGAGCTGGGTCAGTTTATAGTGAAGAATGGCTGGGATGATAGTGTTAAATGTTGAGTTGAAGTCCACAAAAAGGACCCATGAATAGGTCCTTGGGGAGTCAAGATGTTGCAGGATATAATGCGGTGTCATGTTGACAACACCATCTGCTGACCTGTTTGCCTGATAGGCAAACTACAGAGGGTCCAAGAGTAGATCTGTAATGATTTTCAGGTTAGCCAGCACCAGCCTCTGAAAGGTCTTCATTACTACAGATGTTAAAGCAAAAAGTCTGTTGTCATTCAGACATCTTTTTCCAGAATCATCAGAGATGGAGGCCCAGGAGTAGGGATGGATGTGGTTGTAGACGAAATATCTGCTATCCCCTTTCCCAAAGGCTTCTTTGGTGTGATGAAGCTGCTTGTCTTTTACTGTAAATCAGGGCTTATTGTATGTGTAGAAGGTTTTGGTAGGCACACGCATGTCACAAAAGCTGATGTCACAGTCTCAGTAAGTTCATCCAAGTCTGCAGAAGCAGTTTCAAACACAGCCCAGTCTGTGCAATCAAATCAAACCATTAGGTAGTAATGAAGATAGTGTAAAAATGTTTATTGATTATCATGAAGTTATTTTATCTTTTGATTAATTATATAGGATTGTTTTATTACAAGCATTCTATAGTATATTCCAAAGAAAGAACCATAGATGTTCTGCTACCTGTAGTACTACAGTGAAGAACCTGTAATTAAACCAGCAATATAGACTTAAAATGAATACTTTATGACATTTGTTCCTTGACTTTGTTGTTTTCCTTCATTATATAGCAACTGATTGATAAACTGAATCAGTTACATGTCTAAGAGATGGAGGTATTATGTTGCTTGGATCATATTACACCAAATAAGTCTCAGGGTTTTTTTTTCAAATCTTTCTATTACACCATACTATTAACAAAACAGCACAGTGAGATTTATAATATCAAGAAGTAATGAAATACACAACTAATTTAATCATATATCATCAATTAAGCTGTCAGAAAAACACCACAATAATAGTTTTGTTTTAAAAAAATCTGTTCATTTAATTGAAGAAACTGATAATATGACTTTAATTGTTTTTTGCAGTGATACTGCCATTGGATTTTTCACATTATGTTTTCTCTGTGGACCACTTATAACATTGACAATTTAAATAGAGAGATTTACAACTGGAGATAGCTGAAAAACAATAATTCATATATATATATATATGAATTATTATATATATAAATATTCCCACTGTTGTGGTCCCTAGCTTTCTTTTGTCTCATGACTGCAAGAAACAGAGCAATGATATGTTCCCTCTTTTCTTTCACCCGTTCGTTGTTCTCTTAAGAAAAGTCATTCCACAGTATTGAAAATGAACTGGACAGGGATTGAAACTACTTAATCATCAAAGCACTCTCTCCCTCTCACCCATGTAATTATTATTTATAGGTATGATGCAAACATTATTTTATTTTACTCTACATTAAGCGTAGGTAAGAGACTAGCAGTTTTAGTCCTTAGCTAAAATTCATATTAAATCAAATTCATATTCTTTGAGAATGACTTATTCTATCGAGACTTGAAGTTTTCCAATTAAGTGTCCCAAATATCTAAATTCTGTTATTGTTTTTTTTTACTTACTCCCAAAAATAACTAGGGAGATTAATTCTTATCATAGCTGGATTTCTTCCTATTCTTTAGGTTTTAAGGTTAATTATTAAGCCTGCTTCACTTTTCTTTTTGCCTCCTGCACTTCAGGAAACTCTAGGTTGACAAGTTGGGAAATCTGGTAGTATAGTATCTACTATTGAGCTATGATACTGTATTTATTGTAACAAAATAAGCCAACAGCATGAAAAAAATCAAAATTCTTTGCATTTATGAAATACAACTTATTTATGATTTATGTTTTCAATATAATAAGACAAAGGAATTTTTTTTCTTCTTTTAATATATAATTGTAATATGAGGATAAGTATGTTTTAGTGATTATAATACATGATAGAATGATTAGCTTTCAGTTAAGGAAGAAATTTTTACCTCTCTGGACAATCCATGTTTCAGCCCCAGTAATAAGTCAAGAATCTAAAATTATGAAATAGTTGTTGCCAATGGACTGGGTTCTGTATTACATGGCTGATAAAGTCAATCATTTCCATGCACAAAGCACTTTGTGTGTATAATCAAATCCTGAAACATGCTGAAGGTGCAGATAATATAAACCATTTGTTGTCTTTTTTAGTTTCTCATTCAGTTATTTATTTTGTATAGATTTTATATGAAGGAACAGCTCAGCTTCATGCATATATACATATAAAAATTCCAGCACATGGAGAATGTGAGGGAGTGGGTTCTCCCTGGCAGAAAGATAGGTTTGATTTTTGATAGAACCATTACAATGAAGAGCAACACAGCAATGAATCCTGTGTGTAACGGAGACTGAATTTAATTCTTACAAGAATTTAATTATGAACCCTACAGATTCTCAGATAAGTTGAGAATTAGTTCTAATGCTTTAATGATGAACACTCCTTTTTATTATCCAAGGCATGGTAGCTCAAGTGGTTAAGAACCCATCTTGCTGGCTGGAAGCTTGGCAGCCCGAATTCAAGACCCGGGATTGCCATGTAAAAGGATGAGCTGTTGTTCTGCCTCAGCTCCCTCCAACCTAGCGGTTCGAAAGCATGCAAAATGCAAGTAGATAAATAGGTACCACCTAAATTGATGGGAAGGTAATAGCGTTCCATGTGCCTTGGCATATAGTTATGCCGCCCACATGACCATGGAAGTATTCTATAATTCTGTGCCATAAATAAATAAGTACAAAATAGCAAATGGCACCTTTACGAACATGGGATACAATTAGTCATGTGTGGAACACTGCACATTTACTCTAAGTTTTCCAGCAAATTTTCTTTCACTAATCGTCTTTGTTTTCTTCTGTTCAGTTATGTCCAATTCCCAGAGGCTGCGTGAAGAAGTTGCTGCAGTTTTCTTGGCAAGGTTTTACAGAAATGGTTTGCCATTGCCTCCTTCCTATAACTAAGAGAAAGTGACTGGTCCAAGGTCACCCAGCTGGCTTTGTGCCCAAGGCAGGAGTAGAACTAGATTTAAAGGCATTTTCTAAGCAGCCATGTAACCAGGAAGAAATTGGAGAGAGACAGTTTTGATATAGTGCTTGAGGCATCCGACTAGAAACCAGAGATCTAAGTTCTAGTTCTGCCTTCGCACAAAGCCAGTTGGGTGGCCTTGAGCCAGTCACTTTCCCTCAGCCTTAGGATGTGGGCAATGGCAAACTATTTCCAAAAAGCTTTTCTGAGAAAATTGCAGAGACTTGTCCAGGCTATCCGCGGTAGTCAGGAATGACTTGAAGGCACCAAGAAAGAAAGAAAAGAAACTGGGAATATCTCTTTAACTTCAGAAACACTCCTTTGTCAAAAGTTTTCACAGTTTGAAAAAGAATTTTCCAAGATTCTGACATTTTATCATTTATCATGCAGATTCACATACCAGCACCAAAAACTTATGAAATTGGAGATGTTTTTGTATTGTCTGTATGGAATAGCATTTAACCATTAAGAGGATAAATATATTTTTATTTGGTTCCTTAATCAACCACATCATTGTCTGAAATTTCTCTGGACATCCTTTTAAGATGGCTGATAAATTGCTTATACAAATACATGATGCTTTGTTTCCTATGTATGAAAATGTTTAGTTACTCTACTGATGTCTGTATGCAAAATAATTTTGTAATGGTAATACAGTTTGAATTGAATTGAAGCAGTTTCTGGATATTAGTAAAATGTAGTCCTCTGAGACACGTATGACTTTCTATCTGTGGCTTAGTAATTTATACCAAAAATGCATTTTGCTTTTCTAATGGCACAATTATAATCTTGGTAGTATTATTCTATTTACTGACTGTAGTGATCTGCTGGTCTCTGAATTCTATACAGATATTTATATATTGAATTATGTGGCTGCCAACTCAAACAAATCCAAAAGAAAGCAACACAATACATTAAAAGCCATCTTTGATAAGCTCAGGGTCACAACAGTGCTCCCTTCTGCATATGAAATGCTGGTTTTCATATTATTTCAGTGTATGTAATGCACGGGATACTGATTTTTTTTTTCTGTAGAAGCTTTTGATTTTTGTTTTGCAGTCACACGATTTTGTTCATTGAGAGACATACAAATTTTGAATCATGGTTATCCAAGGTGTTTTGAAATACACATTTCTTTCTACTGTGTTTATTCATGTTGGTTTGGTGGATATTACATGCTTAAGATCACCATTATACATTTACTTTCCTTCCCCCCTCCCATGTTTCTGTGAAAATTATTTAATAGGGAATGTGCACTGTTAATATGCTTTTTCATGTTTTTGTTCTGCTTGCTGTTGGAATATGTAAGTCTGATAAATGCACATTTGGGGAAGATGGATGAGAAAGAATACAAGATTGTCAAAGGTCTGTAAATAATTTATAATTGATTGTTATTTTTAATTTAATAGTTTAACTGATGAATAACATCCTTTAAATCCACATATACATTGTACTATATATATACAGTCAGGTGCCATAAATGATACAGTTTTCTCAGCTGGGTTCAAAATTGAGACTTTTTTCCTCCTTTCTAATCTAGCATACTATCCTAAAATGGTATGCTCTACTGATGTCCCATCCAGCTACTAACTTGGCTTAGTTAGCTTAGTTACCAAGACATATTCAACCTATATTTAATTGTTTTATCCAGTTTTAGATTTGTGAACCAACTAAAGTGTATTAACAATCAATAACAAAATGCAGGCTACAGTACTTAAAAAGTTGGTAAGTCTGTGATCCTAGGTCAAAGATCAGAAGTACCTGAGTTGAGTTGGCTTGGAAATGAACCATCAAGTTATTGTAGCCTTTTAACCTGAGATTTGGGAAACATGGGTATTTGTGGTCTGACAAAGTCGAGATTAATGTGGATTTTAAAAATAATGTTAGATGTGCCATTTTGAGAATATGGAATATAGACAAATTCAGGTTGTGTTCAAAGACACATTTGTGGGTCTCAGCACAAAAAGCATTTTATAAATAAGAAATAATAAGTAAATGCAATGGGTAACTTATTGTGAATATTAGATTTTTGTCAAGGAAGATGTGAAATAAAACCAAGAGAAAAACTGTTGGCAAAAGGATTCAGTTGTCAATGTTTCTCTTGTTTACAATTAGAAAGCTTTAAAGTGGACAAAGTAATTTATGGTTTTGAACGTTGTAAGACAGTGTGAAATGGAATTATGTATGAATGGTGATCAAATAACTGCTAAAATGTATAAACATCTATTAAAATTTGAAATAGAATAACAAGTGAAAGAATGTATGATAAAGTGGTTATTATATACAATAATGGGCAATTATGTGGTTGAAATTTCAGATTAAATGAAAGGTAATACCTATGTTTATTGCTGACTGGAAATCCCCTATGGATATGGGGATATGCGTAAAACAGAAAAATGATTTTTTTATTTCTTGCACTTTTTTTTAGTTTGCATTAGATTTTTTTAAAAAAACTTTCAATAAAATTATATGAAAAAAGTTGCTACAGTCCTTTGTCTAATACTCATTACATACCATATAGAAACTTTAATATTTTGCCTTTGTATGAATAAAATTTAACACATAGCAATCATCAATGTTGTTTCCCTTTGTCCATTGCTAAGCAGGGTTTCCAAACTGATAGTTGCAGTCAGTTTTTATCTCTGCTACATCTCTAAGCAGTTCTCAGGAGGAGAGTGGGGAGTTTAGAAAAACATTCCATCTCATCCAGGTAAATATTGTCCTGTGGACTGACAAGATTTATTTTTCTCTGAATTGTCTTTGTGTTATCTTTTTTGTTAAGATGTACTATTGGTGTGCACTTTGATTTGCAGGTAGATAATGACAGGTCCCTGTTCTGAAAATTTATAAATTAAAATTTGATATTGAGCCCTATATATCCTTGAGCTACAGGGAAGGAAGAATAGGAAAAAGATTATGGAATGCAGATGCTCAGAACTAGATCCATCAACTTCCAATATTTTCAACCACTATAGAAACATCTATTTTTTATTGGGCCAGCCAATTAGATTATGTCATGATGATTTGACAGGACTGAAACATAATTCTTTAGAAATTGAGGGTAAGTATATCTAATGTCTGTAGGAACTATATGCTGAATTTAATGTTTCTCAATGCATATTCTCCTATATGTTTCTCAATGCTTATTCCTGTTTATAGTTGTATTATCTGAAAGGCTCTGAATTGCAGATCACTGTACTGCATTGCAATGAAACACAGCAGCTTTGGAGAAAGCAAAACTGATTGATTCCTTTGATTGGGATTAGGGAATACAGAAATAGGGATTAGGGAATTACAGAATAGATTGTTCTGTAAATGATGCCCTAATTTTCTATGTGCTAGTGCTGTTCTCATTAGTTTGACTAGCATTGGCTATATACCTCAATAACCTAATTTTATATATTCAAAGCAAATTTATATAAATCATGTTAGGTCTAGCAAATTCAAAAGACTTAGCATAGAATTCTTGTTTGCCTATATTTTCATTAAGCAAGATAATTATTAAAGCAAGGCTACTAAAAGGCTACTGTTCAGTCACAGACACATTATTTAGTCACATTCATAAAATGGTTCATACAAAATTTTTAGGCATTCATTTTGAAATTTAAAGCTCAAAAGTATTCTTGCTTCGTTTAGGACTTTTTCAAATACTGCTGGGATGAATAAGGAATAGCAAGTTTCCATTTTTGAAATGTAAATCAATATTTCTCTTCAGAACAGTAATAATTCTGGGGAAGAAATGCAAAAGGGAGACAGTTTTGCTAAAAATGGAATCAATGACCACAGCAGAATGAAGAGCCAGTGAGTATACTGTCTCTTTGATAATTCCTCTCTGGACAGATAGAGGACTTGAGATTACCCATAAGTGCTCCTTACAATTATTTCACAAAGCTTTAGAGTTAGACACAGGGACACTGTGAGTTCTAGTGCCACCTTAGGTACAAAGCCAGTTGTAGGTACAAACCCTAGGCAAGCCACTTCTGAAAAACCTGTCATAGGAAGCTGTGGAACTCCAGGTGGTAACCAGGAATCAACACTGACTCAAAGGCACTAAAAAAAGTACTTGGAATATGTTCTTCAAAAACTTTGCGTGCAAAAAATCCAAGGCTGCAGTATTATTTAAATATTTTATATGAGGTCTATGAAGCAGGTTCATTTGAGTTTCAGATAGAAATTATCTATCTGCCATTAGTAAGCAGTACAGAATTTTTGAGCAGCTTCCTTCTCTGTGCATTTTTCTCTATGCATTTAGTATTAGAGGGAAAAAATGAAACTGACATTTTAACAAGGAGCTTGTAACTTTCGGTACATTCATAATTAGTACTACATTGATAATTAGTGCCACATTCTGGACAATATATGCTATGACACAGATGATAAAACAGACAATAATAATCTAGAATATCCATTTATCCAATGCCAAGTCATGTGAGCATATTTTTTTCTCATTTTGACTTTAACAACTTTTACATTCCAAACATGCCTAGTGTGGGAATCAGCCCCCCTTGCAGGTGCAAACTCATGGGAATCAGCCCCTCTTGCAGGTGCAAACTCATGGGAATAAGCCTCCCTTACAAGAACAAACTCCT
>JANHZU010003228.1:19317-30186 GCA_032468055.1 Acrochordus granulatus
AAAGTGTAATCACTTTGTGATGCTGCGTTACTCACGATATGTTTGAATTAGGACAGTGTACAATGGCAGCTCCTCTAAGTTTAAATATGTCCAGCTCTTCATCAGAAAGATAGCAGCCATGAGCCATTATAGTCTAAAAGTAAATAAAATAATATTACCTTTACTTACTTGAATTATGATAATCTTGACAGTTCAAGTTTTTAAATAATAATTTGGCATCTCTTGTGAAAAATCATTAAAATGAAATTTTCAGTCTCCCAATTCCTTACTGAATAGCAATTAAAGTGATACCCATTTTGGGTTACTATTAAGATGCTTATACTTAATACTGTTCCGTCAGATGTCACATGTGCAGATAGAGTAAATAAAAATTCAGGTTAGCAAGTCCTAAAATATAACTTCCTGACAGCCACTGCTTACTACTATGGTAGTAATAAACAATGAATTTTATGGGATTTCCTTCTGAATAAGTGAGCATGAAAATACTACTAGTATATTGGGAATTTTCATGCAATTATAATCGCGTGTAAAAACTGGAAGCAGTTAGAATTTTAAAGTTGTGGGCTTAACATAATAGAACAAGCCTAAAAAAAAGTAAAGGTAGTTTACTGCCAGTTGTGTCTGACACTAAGGGGTGGTACTCGTCCCTGATTCACAGCCAAGGAAGAACCTTCCATGGTCATATGGCCAGCATGACTATACTCCAAGGCCCACGGATGCTGTTACCTTTCCAAAAAGGTGGTACCTATTTATCTACTTGCATTTTTACATGCTTTCGAACTGCTAGGTTGGAAGGAACGGGACAAGTAATGGGAGCTCACTCCGTTACATGGAGGCATTTGGGTCCTGAACTTGAGCCACCGATTTCCTGGCTGACAAGCCCATCGTCTAAACCGCTTGGCTACCACATTCCTAATAGAACAAGGCTAAATTACAAGAAAACAATATGGGCAGATAAAAAAGAGCTTCCATTAATTTTTTTTAAATACTCTTAAAAGTAGATTAGTATGTATTTGTAAATAGTAGCTGAAATATGTAAAACATATTTTGAGTTAACAAACTGTCTTTCTTCCAGATAAATATAAATAAACTAAATTCAAGCAAAGTACAGAACAATATATGTTATATATGCAGTCAAAGTTTTTTGGCAATTTATAGTGAATCAAATTATAGTATGGATATGCATATCATGGACATGCGGTAGTGCTAGTAGTTAAGATGCTGGGCTTGTCACCTGGAGGGTTGACAGCTGGAGTTCAAGATCCAAAAGCCATTGCAAACAGCTCTTGTTGTTTGCCTAGCTCCTGCCAACCTAGGAGTTGAAAGCATGTAAAAATACAAGCAGATAAATAAGTACCATCTTTGGTGGGAAGCTAACAGTGTTCCTTGCACCTCAGCATATAATCATGACCACAGAAGCATCTTCAGACAATACTGGCTCTTTGGCTTGGAAAAGGAGATGAGCACCACCATCCAGAGTCAGCCACAACTGGCAGGGGAAACCTTTACCTTTTATGCATATCATATCTGAGTGAAAATCTACAAAGAGTTAGAATTTTCTATATTCCTTTGCTGCTATTAGTAGTCATTTGGACTTTTGCAACCCAGAAGATGAGTGGTAAACAGCTTCTTGACATAAACATTTATTTTTTTAAAAAAAGTTTGGTTTTCTAATGTAAATATTTTATTCGTAAGTTTAAAGAAGTCTTTATAAAAATGATGAGATAAAGAAATAGTTTAGATGTCAATATACGCCCTGTGGGAACATAGTGCAGTCATATTACCAATGCTAAACTGGTTTAAATAGTGATGTCATTTTGAATCCCATTGAAGGGGAAAAATGACATACAAATTATTAAACACATAAACAAGTATGTTTGGTTTTGCCTGCATGCATCATAACTTATAATAGTAAACAATGCCCAGTTTGTTAATTACAAGATTGATCAACATTCACTCTATTACAGCAATACAGTGGAACCTTGGATTGCGAGTAACATAGTTCACGAGTGTTCCTCAAGACGAACAAAAATTTTTAAGAAGTTTAATTTGGTTAACGAGTGAAAACTCGTTATATGCCCAGTCACAAGCCCATGAAAGACCATCTCACCCTCTTGTTCTGTCCCAATGCAAGTGGGGATTTGAAGATAAAGCCCCTGCTCATTTATCATTCCAAGAACCCACAAGCCTTCAAGAAATGTAAGGTGCAGAAGAGCCAATTAACTGTGATGTGGAGGTCAAACAGCAAGGCCTGGGTCATGCATATCTTGTTCGTCGAATGGATCAACACGGTCTTTGGTCTTACAGTGAGGCAATATCTCCTGGAAAGGAGTCTTGCTGGTTAAGGACAATGCTCCTGTCCATCCTCCAGGACTTGAAGATGGATGATTAATGGAGGAGTTCAAGCTTATCAATGTTAAGATCCTTCCTCCCAACACCACTCCACTCCTCCAGCCCATGGATCAGCAGATCATCTTGAACTTTATAAAGTTCTACATGAAAGCCCTATTTCAGCGATGCTTTGAGGTGACTGAAGGAACTACCTTTACCCTCTGAGAGTTTTGGAAGGATCATTTCACTATTGTGGGCTGCATCAAGATTATTGAAAAAGCCTGGGAGTAGGTCACCAAGAGAACCCTTAATTCTGCTTGGAGAAAACTACCCTGACTATGTTCTTGAACACGACTTTGAGAGGGTTGCTCCCGAAAAGGAACCAGTTGTCCATGACATCATATCTTGGGAAAGAGCATGGGACTGGAGGTGGATGCGAATGATATTGAGGAGCTGGTGGAGGAACATAGCCAGGAGCTGATTACGCATGAACTGATGGATCTGCATCTCAAGCAACGGCAAGAGGTTGTGGAAGAGATCTCATCTGAGGAGAAGAACAGTTGGAGGGATCCCTCACTTCAAATGAGATTAGGGAGGTATGCGAAATGTGGGAAACAGTGTAAAATTTTGTAGAAAAGCACCACCTGAATAAGGCTGTAGCAATGCAAATGATGAATCTGTTTAATATGCATTCATGTTTAATGAATGATTTAATGTCACATTTCTTCAAAATCCTCAAACAGAGGCAAAAGCAAATGTCATTGGATAGGTTCCTTATTAAACTCGACCAAAAGGAAAGATAATCCAGTGAGTCAAAAGAGGACACTGAATCCAAAAAATGTAAATTGAGTAAAACCGGCACTGTTAGCGGAAGGCTTCAAGAGAAAGAACTCCCGAGATTCAGGTTGCAGATTCTCCTTCCAAGCAATAACCCTCTTCCTCCTTCCTCTCCAACCTCTCTTCTGCCTCATGCCAGCCAGGACTCTTTTTGAACTCAAAATGCTGGTTAATTTGTTCTATTTCTACTTTATAGTGTGTATTAATCATTGTTACTTGTTTCATATATTAGGGAGCATCATTTCTACATAAAATTCTATTGAAAATGATTTTTTATGAATATTTGGGGGGGCATGGAACGGATCATCTGACTTTACATTGTTTCCTATGAGAAACTTTGCTTTGGTATAAGAGTGTTTTGGATTGAGAGCATTCTTCAGGAATGAATTATGATCGCAATCCAAGGTTGCACTGTATTTGTAACTTAAAGGAGAAGAACATTTACTCGGATATTTTCATGATTATTAAAAATAACAAACCTTGTTTGTAAGCAGCTTATTTTTATCATATAACTCGGTATAATGTTGATAATGAGGAAACATGCTTTCTATAAGATTGAGCTCCCCTTTTGATTCACTTATGTGGCTCTGTAAGGTTGGGCAAAAAACAGACAGTGGTCAGTATTTCACATAAGGCTCTTTTAGACAATAATGTCTTGACCCAAGCAAGCTATTGAAACTATTCAACATAAAGCATTCACAAAGTGACATTTTTAAACAAACACAATATTTATAAAATTTCGTACTATTATTGGTTTTATGGTGGATTATTATTTGAGAGTTCAATAGCTTTTTCAAACAGACAATGCAAAAAACAAAAGTATGAAAAGAGAAGAGAAACATTTTGCCTTAACAGATTTTAATATCCAATGCATGAGATAAAGAACTAGGTTTAGGCATGGTATGGAGCAAAGCTTCCTAATCTAGAGCACAGTCTGAAAAGTTGGAATATTGTATTTTAGGTCTTTAATGTGAAAAAAGAGTTGATGGAAATGAATCTCCTTTCATAGGTGAGAGCTTCAATATTTTAAATAAATATATCATGTCGCATTACTGCCTACTATAGGCAGCATAGAAGAAGCCTGAATAATGTTTAATGCATAGCAAAGTAGTGCTATATTTGAAATATCTCTTCCAAATAATTTTCAGTTATTATAACTAATATTCAGTTATAATACAGTTCCAATATTTATGATCTAACTTAATACTAGAAAACAGAGTTGAACTAAGTCAGCAGAAAGTCATTTTTTTAACATTACCTGATGATTTAGGACACAAACAGTTGAAATTCATGAATAACACTTAATAATGAAAACATACTACACATTGTAATTAAAGATTAAAACAAATGAAGGTTGAATTGCAGTGATTTAAGTATTATAAGAGCTATGCAGGATCACAACAACAGCCTATATAGTCCAGTATCTTGTCTGTATCATGGCAATAGCCTTCTTCAACAGTTGTCTTCATGTTTATTTTTTACTTAACTACTTTGCATATTTTCAGAATGGCAGATTCTTGCCTCATGTTGAGCAAACCATGATAATCATTTAAGAATGCAAGGTGTGGGATTATAAATCAGGTCAAAATATTTCATTAATAGAACTTAATTGAACAGTGCCAATATTCTATTTTTTTGTTTCTGTTTTTTAGGATAGAATGCACAGAGTTGACTAAGTACATGTAATGTTCAACTTATGACCAGTCGCTTAACAACCATTCAAAATTATGATAGACCTCTCCAGAGCTACTTATGATCTGGGTTTGAGGTTCCAATGGCCATCCCCCTGCAGTCACATGATTGCATTTTGGATACTTGACAACTGGCCTACATTTACTGCCATTTTGCAGCATCCCGCAATCACATGACAGCAATTTACAATGTTTTTTGATAGAAACTAGTGTTTACTTTCGGTTTCTGGCAAAAAACACCCATTGGGTACACAATGATTGCCACCTTCATTTAACAACTGAAGCATTCACTTAATGACCACCTCAAAAAAGGTCATGAAAATTTGGCCATGCTTAATGACTGGCATGACTTGTGGCTGTAATGCCTGGCTCAATTACAATTGTTAAGTCAGGGACTATCTGTAGTGCAAAACTATTATTTTTATTTGCATCGTGTCTTTCCTTCAAAAAACATTAAAAATTGGGTCTCCTTTTACAGAGAATCACACCCTGCTGCACTGGTTTCTATATGTGAGACTATACAAGCAAGACAGCATACAATTACAAAGTGAAGATATGGTAGCCATGTGAAGGAGTGAAGTTGGAGTGGCTGCCTGCTTTTTCCAAAAGCAGCTGCAGTCATGCAAACAAAAAATTCAGGCTTCAAGCCAATGTTACAGCTGCTCAGCTAATTGAGTTACACCTGGTGCCTTCAAGGATATGCTGAAGTCCAGAGGCAGCCCCACCCCATCCAGCCTTCTGAGGTTACAAAAAGCAAATACTAAGCCAGAATGGGAAAAGAGCTGCATGTAGCAGGAAAGGTAAAAGCAAATGGTCTACAGACAAGGAAGCAGAAATGACGTCTGGGCACTGGCAGCTATTACAAGCAGGTGAGAGGACTTCTGTTCACCTGCCTGCACCACAAGCTATGGTGAGCAACATATCCTGGTAGGAATTCTGCCTGGAGCTTTGCCTGGAGCTTGGCAGCAACTCGAAAAAAGAACAGCAACACTGAAACAACACCTCATCTCAACTAGTGCAAGAACGTTTAGAAAAAGGCAAAGGTCTAAAGTCTTTGAGAGTTTGGTTTGAACTGAGAATTAAAAGCCTGAATGGTTTGAATATTCATTCAAATACTGTATGAACATGGCAACATCACCTTGCAAGGTCCTAGAAGGGTGGAGGTGACAACACAGAATAGCCTGTTGTTGGGGGAGGTGTGCATTGTAATAAAATGTTTTGTCAGACTTCCTATGCTTCAGTCCTAGAGAGCAAATAATCCTTACAAGCCATTTTCTTCATACTAAACAATGAGTTCTTGTTTCATAGACTAGTCCTGAAGTGTCCAATCTTGGCAACTTTAAAATGTGTGGACTTCTATTCCCAGAATTCCTCAGCCAGTTTATTGGAGGCTATGATGGCTGAGGAATTCTGGGAATTGAAGTCCACACATAACTTAAAGTTTCCAAGGTTGGACATCCCTAGTCTAGATTAACTTTTCTCCAAAGACTACGGTGTGAACACTGAATTCTATCCCTTGAGGTTTTCTCATGTTCCATTGCATGAAATAATAAATAAGAAGAAGAAAATCAATTTGCTCTAGTGGTTAAGGGACCAGTCTAGAAACCTGGGAGACTAGTTCTGTCTTAGGCATGGGTGACTTTGGGCCAGTCACTTTTTCTCAGCCCAACCCACTTCAAAGAGTTGTTATTGTGGGGAGAATAAAAGAAGGAAGGAGTATTAGACATATTTGCTGCCTTGATTTATCTATACAAAATAATAAATGCAGGAAATAAAAATAAATAACTCCATTTCCAGCTCACCCAACCCAGACAAGTATAACAGTGCACATTTAAAAGCTCTATGAATCACAATCTAATAGTAAAGAGCTTCAGTTTCTCAGCAAGTTAAATATCTGCATAATAGCACTTCACCAGTCCTAAGCTCCTGAATGTAATTTATTATTCTCAAAGGAAATGTCAAAGGCTGATTGACTCATCAAAGTGCTTTTGAAAGAGTTATATTCTACCTAAAGACAGACTAATGGAAACACAAGGACCAACACAATGGTTTCTATCATCAGAATAATCTTCTCAAATTACTAGAATAGTCTTCTGTGCTGATTTCAAGGCCAGCTTACAGGCATAATGATCTTCAAAAACTCTATTTAAATAGAATCATATCACTGCCATTAACGTTGGCAGTAGCATGTATACTACAAATACAGGAAAACTACAGCAAGATTTCTTCCATAATTCATTGCAGCTGCTCCCAAAATGGCATCTGCTTCTGAGATATAGCCACGTTGCTGAGGGGCAGAGCAACCTGCTCTCCTTCCCCAACATGATCAGTGAAGCTTCCAAAAGGAGATCTACAAAAGGTAAGTGAGTGATCAGCGATGGGGGGAGGGAAGGACGGTGTGGGACCCAGTGGGGTGTGAAGTTGGCCCAAGGACTGCAGGGACCCAGTGGATGGGAAAACAGGCCAAAAACTTGCAGGGACCCCAAGGGGTAGGAAGCAAAGCATGGGGTGCCTTGGGGTGAGGGAAACCTTGGGAGACCCAGGACAGGGGGGCCTGGGCCTGTGTAAAGCTTCCCAGGGCCTCCCTCACTCTCGAGGCACCCCATGCTCCACTTACAACCCATGCAGCCACTTAACAACCACATCAAGGAGAGAGGGATGGGGGTTGTTAAGCAAGGCAATTGCATGGGCAGGCTCCATTATGGTTGTAAGTAACAGACAAGAAATAAATAGCAAATACAAATGGCAAACTTATCATGAGATAATAGAATTTTGTCCAGGAGAATATAAAATAAAATCAAGAGAACTGATGGCAAAGGGATCCAAGCATCAATGGTTTTCTTATTTACAATAAAAAATATTTAAAGTAAATAAAAAAAATTATGGTATTGAACATTGTAAGACTGATTTGAAAGAGATTTGTGTACAAATGATGAACATGTGACTGCTAAAATGTATAAACTTTTACTGAAATTTGGAACAGAAGAACATTAAGAAATGTACGATAAAGTATATAAAATCTGATTGTAATATACAGAGGGAAGAATGGGAAAACGTGGTTGAAAAATAAAGTGCTGGTTGAATAAAATTTCAATAAATACAATATGAAAATGTTTACCTGAATATGAATATTATGAGTTTCTGCCAGGTTACCAAGACTGCTAAGTAACTCCTCTGTACACGATAATCCAAAACGGGGTGTTACTATAGGAAGTATTCTTGAATACTAAGGATAGTCAAGTAATAGAAAAAAAGACAGTGAGTGTATGAGCACAACAGCATTTTAAGCGATGCCTATTACTGTATACGTATCATGTATTAAACCATGACCAAAAGTTGCTTTAAGCACATTTTTGACCTCACTATTACTAAGCCATAATATATCACACCAAAACAGTGAATGTCAACTAGTAAGAACAAAGTACCAGGTATATGCAAATTCAGGCTTTAATAATTATATCCAGTGTTGATTCTAGAAAATCTGTTGATCCATATCTAACACAAGGTTAATATGTATATAAAAAGTTATTATTTTCATATATGTATAATATAACTAAATGCAATCAAAAAGATACATTGTGTAGTGTTATCTAGAAAACAAGTTAAAGAAGGGAGAATTGTTATTTTTGGAAAGCACCAGTGATGAATACTTTCTAACATCTCTAATAAAATATCCACATAACAACTCTATGAAATAAGCCACTGATGTGACTTATTTGACAAAAACAATTTATAGAAAAGGCAGTGAAATTAACCTTCACGAAATTCACTGAAATTAACTTTCTAAAGTTCAGAATTAATTCCCAAAATAGATGTGACAGTAACTGACTCAATTCTTTGAATGTCATTCTGGTTACTTTTTTTTAAAGGTGCCGAAGTAAAGTTTTCTACCTCCTCTCATTAAACCATCTTCCTTCAGTCTACACCCTGACATATTAGATGCCAATCTGAAAATGATAAAAAAGCTGTGTAGTGAGGAAGGAACAATAGTTCCCAGATGTTGCATGGGGTCCAACGCATACACTTACAGAGAAAAAATAGGTGGGAATAGAAGAATGAAATGGAGGAACCAGGATTAAACTCTACTTATATAGCATTCAAATTTAAAGACAGCTAATGTTTAATATTGTTCCTCTTCTATCAGATTAAAACTTGCAATTTGATGACAACTTTTGGCAGAGCTCTAAAAACCAAACTAACACCTTCTGTAGACAAATACCATTCTGAACAAAACATCAGTCAACTTGTCTTCCAGATGTTTTGGGTTCAGCTTCTATCATTCTAGCAATATGGGAAGAAGAGTTCAGTGTAAAACATCTAAACAGTACATGGTTTTATATTCCAAGATCGTTCTGTTACATAAAAAATACAAACAAGGTATAAAGTAATGTTATGTACTGCTCTGAGGAAGAAAATTCAATTTACTTACTCTTTTTTCCAATATTCCTTGAATGAATCTGAAAAGATCAGAGAAAGGAATTAGAAAGAGATTTATAAATGGATGTGTGAGCTGGATGATTAATCATGACATCAACTTTTTCAATCTGTATGTCCCCACATAGGTTTGCACTGCAACTTCCAGAATTCCCTATTACTTGTAATTCCAAAATCATCCAAAAGATGCCTTATTTGGAAAGGCTGCAGCAAATCAAATCTTTCTGTGGAGGTTAATGAGGCTGTGCAAATGTGCACCAGCTAAGGATTCTGATCTTAAATGTGCACAAGCTGTTGATAATTAACAGTAGATAACTGGTTATAATGATGTTTCCTGTGACAGCTAAATAATAATGTACAAGATCAAGTGAAAGCATAATTGTATGTTAAGATAATGGCCGTATTTTTTAGAAAATAAAAACTTTTGGCTCTTTATCAGAAACTGAAAGGTCCTATTTTTATAAGCTATATTTTATACAGCATAAACATGCTTGATTGATAATACCTTGAAAATGTGAAGTCTGATTTTAGATCTATCCTTCATTCATTCGATTCTCTCTCTTTCTTCCCCATAGTTTCTTTAGTAACATTTATCTGCTTTTGAGCAACACAGAGGAACAAAGATTTTTCTTAAAATCTTATTAAAATAGATCAGGTATGGGTGGGTACAGTACCATAATCACTGAATTGTGATGACTAATATAATTCTTGAGGTATCTCTTTCCAAACCAATTATGTAAAAATATAGCCACAAATACTTCTGGTTTGCATTTTATACTGCAAGCTACTTAAAACATGGGTATTAAAGTCACATTCCTATGCAGAGCATTTGCAAACACATAAAATATTTCATTATTAACCTGCCAATAAAAATATGTGAATTGATCCCTGGGTAGGGCATGTGGCAGCTAGGTGCCTCAGCCTCCCACAATACAACTACTGGTACAGACCTTTGTTCTACCTTTGTGCCTTTTCTGTGTCCATCAAACAAAGACAACCGCCCCTTACCTGCATGGATTCCTCTGGAGAGATTTTCTCAAGGCTAGGTTTGGGCAGAGATGTTACAAGCTTGACAACATGCTTGTTAGCTTGGGCTCTTGCATTTTGTTGTTGTAAATGCCCATCTAATTATTGCACCATGCCTGGATATTCAATTCTTACTAGCTTATTCAGAATTTCATCAGCCAACACTTCCTGAAACTAGATGATAAGTTCTACTTCGTTCCAGTCCAGATCTTGGAAGATTATCTGGGAAGTTCTTACACGTTCAGCCATTGAGCCTTGTTTCAGTTCTCGATTTGGCAATTTGCTGTCTGAGCTCTCACAGAATCAGAATATATGACTTAGATCAGTTGGCTAAATTTAGCAAAGTCATTGAACAGGGGGCTTTGTTGTGTTAACAGTGGTGTGGCCCATCTAGTAGCATGTTCAGATAAAAGGCTGATTATAAACCCAACTAATGTTTTTCTGTTGGAAATCCTCCCAACACATGTTCATATTAGATTGCATTGTGCTCAAAAAGTAAGAAATTGAGACAGGATCCCAACAAACTTTTTGAGGCAGGCAATAGGACATT
>JANHZU010003228.1:35293-46449 GCA_032468055.1 Acrochordus granulatus
CATCTGAAACAAGTATCAATGATTAACACACAACATAAAGCAGAAATAGAACAAACTAACCAGCACTTATGGATCTGTTTCGAGGCAGATTCTGGCCTCAGCTGCTGCTAGGCCAGCTGCTATCCAGTGCCCCCTGCTGGATCGGGGGATCCACTCCCACCACCACTGAGGCAAAGCGGCCTTTTCTCTTTTCCCTCAGGGGTCTTTCCTGGGTGATTTGGAAATGTTTCTTGTCTTAACATGCCTCCGTGCTATGAGAGGGGAGAAGAGATGGGCAGCAGGGGATGGGCTGGATGGTGCAGGGTGATGAGGGGTGTGTGTCTGTTTTTGCGTCCATGCACTTTGAGAACAGTCCCAGCTGGTGTGAGGGAGATAAGAGGGAGGAGAGGAGGGGGAGGGGATTGCCTGGAAGGAGAATCTGGAGTCTGAGTCTCAGGAGTTCCTTCTCTTCAATGCCTTTCACTTAATTTATGCTCTTTATGTTGTGAGAGAAAAGAACCGTCAGCTCCGTTGTGAGATTTCCTGCGTGAGCTCATTGTACAATCTTGTGATCAGACGACCCATTCCACGCCCCTAAAAATATTCACAAAAATAATTTTCAACGGAATTTTATGTACTAAAATATCTAAAACAAGTAACAATAATTAACACACAAAATAAATAGAAATACAACAAACTAACCAACATTTTGAGTTCAAAAAAGTCCTGGCTGGCTTGAGGCAGATGAGAGATTGAAGAGGAGGAGGAGGGTTATTGCCTGGAAGGAGAATCTACAACCTGAATCTTGGGAGTTCTTTCTCTTGGATGCCTTCCTCTAGTGCTCGTTTCACACAATTTATGCTTTTTGGACTCAATGTCCTCTTTTGGCTCACTGGAATGTCTTTCCTTTCGGTTAAGTTTCACAAGGAACCTATCCAATGCCACTTGCTTTTGCCTCTGCTTGAGGATTTTGTGAAAATGTGACATTGCATTGTCATTAAACAGATTTGTCATTCGCACTGCTACAGCTTTATTTGGATGGTGCTTTTCTACAAAATTTTGCACTCTTTCCCATATTTCACATACCTCCCTAACTTCATTTGGACTGAGGGATCTCTCTAACTGTTCTTCCTCCTTGGATGAGATCTCCTCCACAACCTCTTCCTCAACCTGGCTCAAGACCCAGATCCATCAGTTTGTCCATAGTCAGCTCCTGGCTATGTTCCTCCACCAGCTCCTCAATGTCGTTCACATCCACCTCCAGTCCCATGCTCTTTCCCAAAGAGATGATGTCATGGACAACTGGTTCTTTTTCAGGAGCAACCCTCTCAAGGTCATGGTCAAGAACGCAGTCAGGCCACAGTTTTCTCTAAGCAGAACTGAGGGTTCTCTTGGTGATCCCCTCCCAGGCTTTATTGATGATCTTGAGGCAGCCCACGATAGTGAAATGATCCTTCCAAAACTCTTGGAGGGTAAGGGTACCTCCTTCAGTCACCTTGAAGCATCGCTGAAATAGTGCTTTCGTGTACAGCTTTTTAAAGTTCAAGATGACTTGCTGAGCCATGGGCTGGAGTAGTGAGTGGTGTCAGGAGGAAGGAACTTGACTTTGATAAACTTGAACTCTTCCAATAAGTCATTTTCAAGGCCTGGAGGATAGGCAGGAGTATTGTCCATAACCAGCAACATTTTGAGTTGCAGATTCCTTTCCAGGAGATATTGCCTCATTGTAGGACTGAAGACCGTGTTGATCCATTCAACAAACAAAATATGCGTGACCCAGGCCTTGCTGCTGGACCTCTACATCCCATTAACTGGCTCTTCTGCACCTTACATTTCTTGAAGGCGTGCAGGTTCTCAGAATGATACACAAGCAGGGGTTTTATCTTCAAATCCCCGCTTGCATTAGCACAGAATAAGAGGGTGAGATGGTCTTTCATGGGCTTGTGACTGGGCATTGCAGTCTTCTCTGCTGTGATGTAGGTCCTCTTCGGCATCTTTTTCCAGAAGAGGCCCATCTCATTAGTTTAAAACTTGCTGTGTCAGGTAACCCTTGGAAGTCACAGAATTTCCAGCAAACTTTGCAGCAAACATTAAGTTTTCTTTAGTGTCCGAGCTCGCTGCCTCTCTGTGCCTCAGAACACTATGGATGCCACTTTTCCTCTTAAAATTATTGAATCATCCCTGACTCACCTTGAAATCTGCTGCTTCTTCTGTCAATGTACCTGGCAACTTTGCTATAAGATCAGCGTATAACACCCTTGCCTTCTCACAGATGTTCTTGGTCACGGCATCACTTAATTGCTTCTCTTCTATGTCTTCCAGAATATGTGGCCGTTGCTTTGTTATTCTCGTGACTACTTTCACTGGATCTAGCCCCTTTTTCTTCTTTTTTTTTCAAGATGGTGCAAATCGTCAATTTGCTATACATTCTTACAAGGTCAGCCATGTGCGCACCTCATTCGTGCCTCTTGATGATTTCCTTCTTAAGGTCTAGTGTAATCATCTCCTTCTTACCGCCTTCCTTTTCACACTTCTTCATGGGGCTTCACGTACACACACATGGTCACAATATAGCACACGTAAACACACACGGTAATAGCGTAAAATTCACGTGGTAGTGTCAACAGAACTCTCACACGGATGCTGCCTGTACGATACTGCATGTTAAGGACGCGTAGTTCCGTGAGATTTCCCACGCGAGATCATTGCGTGATGCTCATCTTGCAAATTTTCACTCGTTAACTGAATTTTATTAAAAAATTTTGCTTGTCTTGTGGAACACCCATGAACCGTGTTACTTGCAATCCAAGGTTCCACTGTATTTAAAAAAGTACAAGAAAGCAATTTTTTAATGAATGGTTGGACTTCCAAATGTAAGTTATTCCTAACAGCAAAGTCACAAGCATTTTCAGATCAAGGTCTATTATCTTTGCTTATGTTATGCCCTGTTTTGTTTCAGATACTTAAGAAATAATGGCTGAGATACAGTGCATGGAGCTCGGCTCACAGAATGTTTCCAACAATAGAAAGGGGTTGATTTACCAGTTTCTTCTTCCTTCAGTAGTGCCCTATGAATCTTTTATGTAGGTCTGGAGAAATAGGGGTGGGTTGCACAGGTCACGTTCCATCAGCAGGAATTTGAAAGCTAATAGAGCTTCTTTTTTAATTTGGACAAAAAGTTCTTTGTTCATAAGATTACCAAATATCAATAATTTGTAAACAAATACTGAAAATACGGTCCACCTCTAAATCAAGATTTAAAATATAATCTCTATTTCCAAAGAAGCAAAACAATTATAGCTTTGTATCATATGCAACTTTCTTAAGGTTTCCCTGAGACAAATTCTGTTAGATAGAGAATATTAAATATTTAATATCAAAATTAAAATTTAATATTAAATATATTTTTATTTTAATTAAAAATACAAATAAAATTAATTTAATTTTAATAAAACTTTTAATATTTAATAACCCCTTCCTGCCTGAAAATCTATGCTACAATTGGCCTCTTATCTTCACAGAGATTATCAATGATCACTAGAGCTGTGCTACCTCCCTTCTTGCTTTATACGTTCTACTATCATGCAAGTTCCAAAAAGCCTCCATCAAGTTTTATTCCCCTTCTTTTAAATTTAAGATTTTAAATAAAATTAAATATACATTTAAAAATATTTTATATTAATATAAAATTTTAATGTAATTTTAATTAAATTAAATATTTTATAACATATTACTAAATAGTATTTAATAAAATATTAAATATTTATTAAATATTATTTAATAAAATCAATTTAATAGAATAAAATAGATAATTCTATTAGGACCCCTCTGTACTTTGCCTGTGGGGCCAACAAGTCAGCAGATGATGCTGTCAGTATGACACAGCATTATATCCTGCAAAATCTGGCCTTCTCTTGGACCTATGCATGGGTCCTTTTTGTGGACTTCAGCTCAGCATTTAACTCCATCATCCCAGCCATTCTTCACTACAAACTACATCCAGTACTGGGACAATCAGTACTGGTGCTCCTCAGGGTCATGTGCTCTCTCCGCTATTCTTTTCCCTCTATACCAATGACTGCACCTCTGGGGACCCCTGTTAAAATTCTGAAGTTTGTGGATGATACAACACTTACTGGACTCATAAGAGAAGTGAATGAGTCTGAATTCAGATGGGAGGTTAAACAGCTGGCCCTATGGTGCAGTCAAAACAACTCAACTTTTAAATACACTCAAAACTGTGGAGATGACAATGGATTTAAAAAGAGTCGTCCTATTTCACCCTTCTTACCATACTCAGAAACACAGTATCAGCAGTACAATCCTTCAAGTTTCTGGACTCTGTAATCTCCCAAGATTAGCACCATCATTAGGAAGGCACATCAGAGAATGTACTTCCTGCACCAGCTCAAGAAGTTCAACCTGCCTCAAGACCTGCTGATACAGTTCTATGGAGCAATCACTGGGTCTGTCCTTGGTATAACTGGTTCAGCAGCAACAAACAGTCAGGACTATAGAAAGAATAACTGCAGCTGCCTGCCCTCCATGGAAGGCTTGTATATTGTGCAGATAAAGAAAAGGATAAAGAAGATAGCTGCAGACCCCTCTCACCCTGGACTAATTTGTCTGAATCTCTGGATGGCACTATAGGGTATTGCACACCAAAACAACCAGACAGAGGAAGAGTTTTTCCCCCATGCCATCATTCAACTGAATACTTGACTCATGCTATGACAGGACACAAAATTCAAGGAATTCTAAATTAACCCAGAAGTACTAAGGCATATTCATATTTATCAAGAGATCATGGTTCTAATTCTACACTTTACTAAATTCCTTTTCTACTGGCTGCATATTTTGGATTCACATTTTACTGTGGAATACATAATTTTGTTTATGTTCTTATTTACTGTTGTCCTGCAAGTATACTGAGAGGTGCTGTACCAGAGTCAAATTCCTTGCATGTCTAGGTATAACTAGACATTTGCATCATAGCATCTATATAGTTTTGCCTGTAAAGAAGCTACTAAGAAGTCCAATCTAATATTGAAACCCAGAACAGACCAAAACTGAAGCTGTTTTACATATAGTATTCGATGTAATGAAGTCTAGCTATTTTTGTTCCTAACTTCTTTACCTATACTGACATAAAATAGTTCACCACTTAAATTTCAGGTCTTAAAGGATTTAAAAATATTTCAATACTATGTCACAACTTTTTCTCTTTTTTTAAATAAGAAAAAGTATAAAATATTACATTACAATAGCTAAAACTAATGTAAAAAAGAGCAGAAAGAGTAAAAACTGTGAAAGACTTCCAACCTTCCAAGTGTAAACAATTTTAATAACTTTTAAACAATTTTAAGAACTTTTCACCTTCTAATTTACAATTAAAAATCTCTTCATCCCATGTCTCATCTCTTATCTATAAAGAAATCCATAAAGCAGCAGCATTTCAGTCCTGGTGTTAGAAAAAGCACATTCAGGAGTGTCAGAAATAACAACACATATATTTTAATCTTGATCAAATAAACCAACTTTATATTGCTTCCTTGTTGAATGTTAAAACTTTCATTACTTAAATCAAGTAATGTCATAGAACTAGATTTCTTTTCATTTTTTTATCCCTTCTCACAAGATTTATTCAAGCATTAACAACCTTTTTTTGTAAATCCAATATAAAAGATCCAAGTCGCTCTCTTGGTTTATTATTTGCAATTGCTTTATTTTTTTTATGTCCAATGAAACATCTTTTTCCATGTCATTCTTGTAGCTGTCATTTGGAGATCCACTTTCAGTGTCAACCCTGTTTCTGTTTTGTTAAGTAAAACTTCTTCTGTCATTTCTTCCAAAACATATTTCAGACATAATCTATCCATAGAAGCAAACATCACTATTGATATTGTTGGTATCAACTTCTGATTCCATTTTTCAAAAATATCCATCATTATTTCCAATATTATAATATTTTCTGTCATTCTATAGCTGCTAATCATGTTTATTCTTCTTTCTTTAATTCAAATCTCCCTCTAGAGTCCAATTTAATTCAAACTGTTTATCTCTTTTACGTCTTGGAAAAAATTCAAAAAGGTTTATTTTCTCACAGGAAGGATTCTTTATAATGAATTCCAAAATCTTATTTCAAATGTATCTGGACCAATCCATGTATAATTTTTTAAAATCAAAATCTAAATTAGTTTGTTGGTGTTTATTTCATTTTTAAAGTTAAACTTTAGTTAATTTTTTCTTTCATTAAGGATTGAAGGCAGTGTTCTCGTGTTTTCAGACAATTCAAAGTTTTCTAACAGCTGAAAAGTAGCTAATATGCAATTTCCAAATGTGATTAGAAAAGGAAGTATGCCAACTTAGTGTCCTTCTATAGATACCAACCATGGTTTGAGCAAGATGGCTATTTCCTCATCTCTCAGTGATCAAAGCACTCCTGTCTGGAGCATTTTTGGGAGATTTCCCATCCTCTCTTTGTCCAGAAAGGTTCAAAAAGTGGGCCTACTCACCAGATCTTCATTCTTTGCCACATTCATCTGCGGTACTTTTTGCAGAGCTGTGTCATTTCTTCCTCTAAAGTCATTCTCACAATTCTCTTAGTGCAAAATACCATTAGAATTCAAATTGATTCAATAGCTGTTCAAATTCCAAGATAGATAAACACTCTCCTTCTAATCTGTCCCATCTCTGAGAGATTATGCACTCAAGTCCTTTCCTTGGAAAAGCATTAAATCTCTTCACAGCTAATATGCTTTGACATGCTCTAGACATATGACAATAGAAAGACATTTTAGTACTACCAAAGAAATACTAAAATTATTTCTTTAAGGATGAATGTCCATGATTGACATGCTGGATCTGTATCTGTAAAGAACAATGACATGGTGACTGAATCCAAAGCTAATAAAATTTTAAGCAGATCTATTAAAATAAATCTCAAGCTCCTCAAATTCTAAGCAGTAAGTATACTCAAAATAAAACTGTATTACTTCAATATTAACATTTAAAGAAAATTAAGAGACTAATAATCAGCTGAATTAATACATTGACTGTATAAGTAGATCAGACCTAGTTAATTATAATGAAGAGATAATCCTAAATTAATTGCATAGAACTGAGTGGAATTTTGGGGCATGTGGTGATGTGAGTGGTTAAGATGCTGGACTTGTCAGTGAGAAGGTCAGCAGCTCAAGTTCAAGACTCAAGAGCTGCTGTGTAATGGGTGAGCCCCTGTTGTCTGCCTAGCTCCTGACAACTTAGCAGTTCAAAAGCATGTAAAAATGCAAGTAGACAAATAGGGACCACCTTCAGTGGGAAAGGTAACAGTATCCATGCACCTCAGCATACAGTCATGCTGGCCACATAACCACAATAGCGTCTTTGGACAATGCTAGCTCTTTGGCTAGGAAACAGAGATGAGCACAGCCCCCTTGAGTCTTCCCATGACTGGCAGGGAACACTTTTTATTTATTACACACATTTCTATGCCGCCAATTTCCGAAGACTCTTGGCGGCTGACATAATTAGATATTTATACAATTGTGTAAACTAACCCCGCCCCCCGCTGGCCGGCGATGTTGCATCCGGGCATCTCCGCAGTTCCTGCTCCGCCCCTGGCAGGAGGGTGGGCCGCCTTCGACTCGCCGCTCAACTCCTCGCCACTCAACTCCTCGCCGCTCGCCCTCTTGCCGCTCGCCTCGCCCGTCCCGCCGAAGCCGGCCAGCTCCCACCAAAATGGTACCCGATTTATCTACTCGCCAGTTTTTACGTGCTTTCGAACCTCCAGGTGGGCAGAAGCTGAGGCTTAGTAACGGGCGCTCACCCCGTTATGCGGAGCTTGGGAATCGACCTGCCAGCATGCCGGCCATTTCTGGTGGACATAACTGGTGGCATTAATCCGCTGTGCCACTGGACCTCTTTGGAGTATCAAAACAACAATAATACAAAAGGAAGGCAATGTAACACCTCAGTTGCATAATATGCACTGGCTTCCAATTTCTTTCTGGGTGCAATTCAAAGTATTGGCTATCATCTTTATAACTCTATATGGCACAGAGCCAGGTTATCTGCAGGTTTGCCTTTCCCTAAAGACATTTACCCATCCAACCAGGTTAGATAGGGTGGGTGTACTGCTAGTTCCTTCCCTTAAAAAAATAAATAAAAATAAATGGGTTTTAATAAATATTAAAAAAATTGAAAAAATTGATATATAATATGTGAACACTTGTGGGTTGTTTTAAAATGGTTTAACAGAGTTGGGGAAAGGTAAAATTGGAGCCTGTCATATCACAGGTATGCATGGTATACTGCAATTATAAAATGTAAGCCCGAATTCTTATGGGTAGAAAGTTAGTTGCTTTCAGTTTTTCAGACAAGGAACTAGATGTGTGTGCAATATAAATTTTAATATAAATAATGACAACAATAATAAGAGCAACAACAAAAGATGCTTGAAAAATGGTAAAGGTTAACCCTTAGAAACCATATGAATATGGATTTTAACCCTGCTACACACTATTTTCTTTAATCCTGATAACATTTATCTATGAAACATGCAGAGGCAACCCATGTTATTTGAGTTATTGCCATATATTCTGTCTGTAATGCTATCTTTAGAGTATCAATTACTGTAGAATAAGGTGAATGGAATTGTAAAGACTAGTATGTGCTTTACTGACTTTATTAGCTTTATAGTTTAAGTGCTGTTTTTAACAGTTCTTCACTGTTTGGAGTACTGGTTACATTATTGACAGTATAACACTTAGTGAAATAATACATTTCCCTTGTTTTTACTAAACGTAATTCCCTGGCTGCCTAGGTAGGTAGCAGCATCAGCTGATCTTGACTGCTCTTAAAAAAGCTAAATGGGATTGTTCTTGATTATCTGGCAGGAAAATTACATTGATATGTTCTTTAAGTAACCAGAAGCTAAAGTTCAACTTGGAGAAATATTACTTTTAAATTAACTCATAAAAATACAGAGATACAAATGTTCATGTAAGAATTTGGTTTAGACTTGGAAAAGAACTAGGGATTGAATAATTCCTCTTCAAGATTTATTTGCCTCTTTTCCTAGAATTAACTGCCAAGGATATGTTGGATAATTGAAAAAATATCTACCAATGCATTCATTTGAGGACAAGGTATGAATGTTGAGTATGAATGTTGTTTTACATTTTAGGCTCATAAAAAAATGGAAGTCTGGAAAGCATGATGGGACTGTGGATTTTGTGCAGAATAATTGTTGTTGGCACACAAAATGAGGATTTGAGAACAAAAGAACATCATCAATAATTACTTGTATAAAAGAAGGAATACTGGAAACAAGTAAGTAATAAACAAGTATTAAAATAAGGAATGGAGGAGGAAATTGACATGACAAATGTGACATCACAGTACAAAGAAGAAGAAACTATGTATTGAAGGAACATTATGGACTACTGAGCCTTGATAGATGGGAGTTGTGTGCCATAAATACAGGAACACTGCTTCATTGCGGGTGGGCCAGAACAGCCAGCTGCAATGTCTGGTTCCCCATGCTTGTACAGATGTCTGATCAACTCTGGGACGATGCTTTAATCTTAAATTAGGTATATGCGGAGTGTGTATGGAGTGTGAATGACAGTAAATTAAGCTTAAATTAGGGATGTATGGAGTGCGTATACACTGTGAATGATGGTAAATTAATCTTAAATTAGGTACGTACGGAGTGTGAATGACAGTAAATTAAGCTTAAATTAGGGATGTACGGAATGTGTATGCAGTGTGAATGATGGTAAATTATGCATTGTGTATGGACTGTGAATGATGGTAAATTATAAATATATTTACACAAATAAAAGAACAAGTCAATCCAGTACTGGTGTCCTGGAATTCTTTTCTAATACTTTCTGCCTCTGAGCCAAATTATAAAAGGATTAAATGACTATTCCCTTTTTGATTACAGGTTTGGATTGTTTTCTTCTATTCAGTCATGTCAATTCTCAGAGACTTGCAGTTTTCTTGGCAAGGTTTTTCAGAAATGGTTTGCCTTGCCTCCTTAGGGCTGAGAGAAAGTGACTAGCTTAAGGTCACCCAGCTAGCTTTGTGCCCAAGGCAGGTCTAAAACTTGCTGTCTCAGTTTCTAGCCTGATGCCTTAACTACTACACCCAAACTCACTCTTTCTTAGTACAAATACAACAGATTAAAACAGATTTTTCTTGGTTATTTTATGTACAGTAATATGCTGCAGCAATATATCATTTACTTTGATATAGTTGTGCATTTGTACACATACTAGGTAATACCTTAGCAAGAACATTATAATTCTTATTTTGATTATAGATATTCCTATGCATTTCATATTTGTAATGAAAGGGACTTCTTTCTTGTTTTTTTTAATAATTAACTTGAACAGATTATAGAGTGGCTGGCTCCTATGATATTGCATAAGTATCAAAAAGTGCAAGCTAGCTGGCCGTATGCCATATGCATTCTGAGCCCTATTATCTTCTTTAGAATGAATACTTTAAACTTGGTTCAAAATTTTCAGTTTGCTGTGGAAAAGATTCATAAACTTAAAAGCTTTTCATGCTTCCTCTGATATTTGAAGTATCATGAAAAGCTTCCACCATTTATTAGATTACCTGGAAGCAGGTTACAAACCAATTACAAACCTAAGGCTGCCAGTAGTCATATTTATGAAGAAAACTTTAAATTGACCAGTCCAGAGATTTGGTGGCAAAGTAATCTAATCTTGAAAAAGTTCAAAATAATTTTGCTTCCTTCTTCTTTTCCTTGTAATGTAGATTTAAAAGCAATTAGAAATACAGAACCTGCTTGTCGTGAAATCAATACAGTATCTTTGTTCCAGCTTTGTTATTAAATTCACAGTCATCGAATCCCTTGCGATATTTATCTAAAACATAATAAAATCCTCTTAAATTACCTATCTTGTTACATTCTTTTGTCTTGTGTGCCTACTTTTGGTCTTGCTTTGATTCTCTGAATATTGATTTGGCAAAAGATTGGTCCAGGGTTTAGTTTGTTTCCTAGACTGTTCATTGTTCCCATTATCTTTAACCATCTTTGTTCTATTATGGGGTATAACTTCCATTTCCAGAACTAGAGTCCCTCCCTCTCCCCTCCTTCATGCCAGGATATTCTTAAAGCCACATGCGCACGCACACGC
>JANHZU010003228.1:50780-62124 GCA_032468055.1 Acrochordus granulatus
GCTTTCTTCCAAGTTCAATCTCAAAATTATTATTTTTATACTAAGTGGGATAATTTTCCTTGTGGCTTCAAAGTCAAATGTGTGCTCAAATTGTGAATTACCCCTAGGTTTACCTCTCCTCTTTTGAACTTAGATGCCCTGTCAATCAAACTTTTATTATGATCACAGACCAGTCCATGTTAGGGAGCTCATATTCCTGTCAGAATTGCTCTCAGGATGAAGAGGAATGCAAAGACAACCTTATTGAAGGTATGCAGGAGCCATCAGGAGAGGATACATACATAAACCACCTTAGATCTGGAAAAGGGGAAGACGTGAAAAAGAACCCCAAAATAACATTGCCTTGATTCTGTTTGTCATAAGAGGGGACAGAGAGAAATTCTCTAAAGCCTTCAAGATGATCCCAATTGATCACCATTTTATATTTTATATATTGAGTTGTTCCATTTTAATGTTTGTTTGTTTTCTTTATAATTGTGTGTTTCTGTTGTATATTGGTCAGAGTCATATTGTTTGAGTTGGGCAGCTGTATATATCCATTAAATAAATGAATTTCTGACATTATGCCCGACAACAATAACAGAATATACCTTTGATTCTTGCAGTGTCTATTTCTAATCTTACCTTTCTCAAATAGATGACACTGGCTCATCAAGGGGGGATGATTGTAAAAATTGTGAACAGCTTATATTTATAAGAAACTTTTAGTCAACTGATGGAATTTGTCTTCAGTAATCTGACGAGGCTTTCTGGTTCCTTCTGTTATAATTCTGTGGTTTTGGTTCTTTGACCACAGAAATTCCTATTCTTCTCTTTCCTCTTTTCTAAAGCTACAAATTTAAAGTTGCTTTAATAAGTGTTTTCTTTTGTGTATTTGCCTTAGTGAAATTGGGCACAGATCAGGACTATGTAGATACAATACCTACATCTGAACTTTGAATCCTAAACTGGATCCATACTCAGAGCAGCTAGAAGACAAGATTTAGAGAATTGCCCTATGTCTACTTGTTGTATATATAAACCAGTACCTGAAAAAGCTGACCAGAAAATGTTACACCATGCAATTTCTTTGATTGGGTAGATTGACTCTCAGATTGCTCTAAAATGCTTCTCTTTATAATAAAATAACAAAAACAAAATTTCTGGGTCTACTACAGCCTCCTTCAATCAACAGGAGTCAGTTCTTTTGCACACTAAAGTAAGGGTGTCCAATCTTAGCGACTTTAAGGTATGTGGACTTCAATTCCCAGAATTCCTCAGCCAGTTATGCTATGAAGTTGAAGTCCACGCATCTTAAAGTTGCCAAGATTAGGCACCCCTGCACTGAAACAATCATTCTACTAATGGAATGCAAAAAAGGCAATTTTCTTTTCATTTTTTCTGTGCAGCTATGCACATTTCCACAGGATACCCAATCATCTGGAGCAGATTTTCAGGGTGGGGACACAACTATGTTCCTTCCTGTTTCTGAGTAGCTAAACAGTATATGTCTATAATCAAAATAGAAAAATAAAACATACTGTATTGTGAAAAAAAAGATGTTTCTTGTTTCTTAAGTACTTCACAGGAAACCATTAACTAGCAATATTAACAAACGTTTAGAACATTATGAAATAGAGCAATTGTAAATAGGGGCGTTCTTCTCAGGTATCATAAAATCTATATATATTCTCTTACATTTTGGAGGGGGGCAGTATCTATGTTAGTTAGGACAAATGTATTGTTTCATCATTTAGGAAATATTATGCTAATTAAAGAAATAACCCACAGTTCAAAGGAATTCTGACCATCTATCCAGGAAGAATGCCAAAATCTTGAAATTAATGAATTTTTTACACTTAGACAGTCTTAAGAACAAGCTTTTCCTGCCTTGAGTGACATCTAGTGTCCTAAATGAAATTTTGCACAACATATAAGCAGTGATTTAAAAAAAATTAACTATGTAGAGACAGAATAGGACAGAAAATCATGTAATGTAAAATATTATACCAAGACAATAGGTAGAATAAAACTGCAAACAAACCAACAAATCATATATATAAATGGATATTAATTAAATATAGCAGTTTAATCTGTTCATATGTGAGAAACACATGTCTAATTTTCCTAACCATTAATTACTCATCAACTATACATAGGGAAAAAGTAATTATTTTATATATGCTTGTATCAAAACTTTTGATACAAAAGCTGAAGGAAGCAGTTTTGGGAACAGATGAGATGAGAACAACAGAAGTTGGAGGCCAGTAGCATCTGGATGGCCAAAATTAGTTGTGCGTTTATCAGAAGTTGCTAAACACCTCCCCGTGTCCCAAAGTGAGGGGTCCTAGATGTGCTCTTTCAATCATATCTGGAGGACTATATGAGATTCATTCAATTTGGTTAATCAGGCTAGTCCTGGACTTGATTAGTTTATGGAAAAAGGAACCGAGGGGGCCCAGATTTTGTTCTAAGCCATGGTTTGACTATTAAGTACATAATGAGAAAAATAAATACTGTTATGGGACAAAGCTGGATGCAGTAAGCTATATTTCTTCAGTGGATGGTTTCTTTCTCAGTGCATAGCACAGGAACAACATAAGAAATTGTTGCAAGGAAAAAAATAGTATTTCCATCCATCTGCAATTTATTTAAAGAGCAGAATAAAGGAAGAGAGTTGGTAAGAGAGAGGATGACTGAATAAGACCCCATTGTAGGCAGCATCTAGCTAATTAACAAGAGCTACTATTGCCTCTCTTCAGATAGCCAGCTTTGGATTATTTGGCTTCTCATAATACTGAGACACTGAAAACACTTTTTCTCTAGTATAGAAACACATTTGCCTGATTAAAAAAATCATTTTCAAACTTACATGATACAGACAAAGATCTACAAATATTTATATAGTTTCTAGGGAAAACTTGTTTGTTTGTTGGCAGTTCATTCTGCTATTGTGGTCCAAAATTTCATATTACATGGTTTCCTATCCTTCTGTCTCTACATGATTAATGTTTTTATCTTCCCCACCATCCACAAACTGCTTTTTTTAATCAGTACTCAACCGGAGAGGGGACACACAACAATAGATACTGTATCTTCGTAATAACTCTGTGTATCTCCTAAGCCAAATTCAAGTCTCTTTCAGACACTGTGCAATATTCTTCATGCAGCATTTGCTGTGCAATATTCTTCATGCAGCATTTGCTGTGTTATTCTTAACTTTGTCAGAATAAGCACATACCAAAAGTAGCTGCCAGGGCTTATTATAACACTGTATAACCCACATGAATGCCAGAGCGAGAGATTGGCTACTGAGTGGAAACTCCTTAAAAAGAGGAGTTCATTACTAAATGCCTGTTAGAACTGGCATGGGATTGAACTAAAACAATTTGCTTAAAGCTTCTGACCTGCTTCGATTACAAATGCTTTAGCAATAAATAAGATTTGACTCCTCTTATACTATTCAATAGTCTTGGAGCATTATCCACAAGTTACAAAACAAAAAAGGTAACATTGCCCTTCCCAGTCATGTCTGACTATAGGGGGCAGTGCTCATCTACGTTTCACAGCCAAAGAGCCAACGTTGTGGGAAGACACTTCCATGATCATGTAGCCGGCATGACTATTCACTGAGGTGCACAGGTGTTACAACACCCAAATCTTCTGCAGAGTACAGAAGCCAACTTGAAATAAGAAATGGGATAATGTAATTTTGTCAAGTTTGGACTTCCTTGCTCTAGAGTGGTCTATAGTTAAAACTCAAACAAACCTCAATAGTGTTCCTCTGAAAGGGAGATTAGTGACAGGATGTTCATGATCTATAGGCAGTACGCAACAGTTTCAGCAATAAAGGGGCTTTTTTTGTGTGTGTGTGGACCAAATCTAGCTCATAGTTTTGTAGATTGATTAAAACATCTAAATGCAGGCATGCCTGCTTTCTAGCTGTAAACATGTACTCAGGCAGAACTGTAAAGTAAAGGAGAAGGAGGTTTTGAAACATTCCTGGACTTGTTTTTGTAGGGTGGTCTGGTGACACAATGTGTATCAAGAAGGAGCCCAAAAGTGAAACCACAGAAAGAAGCTTCAGCTATATTATGAATATTTTTTAAATGCTGAATTAATTAGTATTCTTTTAACTTTTGTTGCTTATGATCAAGAGAAAAATCCTATAAGAAGGGCTCCTATCTCAAGTGACAGAGTGGGTATGTGAGTGTATGTGATGGGACAAGAGGGTTCAGCATTAACCCCTTCATCATTCTCTTTGTTGGCAGAAAATAATTAAATTACACACATTGTGGCTCGCTTTCCCTTTGGAGATGTAGAACATGAGGTTAAAAGTTAATTAAGGTCAATATAAACAGACTATCATGTTCAATTGTTTCTGTATTGGATTGTGTAGCTATTTGCTGTTTAAATGGATCACAGATCAGTTCTGAAAAACAAAGAACTGAGAGCCTTTCAGTTCAAGGATGAGCAACCTCTGCAAACACTGAGCCAAAATATGGTCTCCGTCCTTGTCCTCGCTTACTGATTGCCTTTAGTGACTGTTCAAAGTTACAACAGTTTAAAAAAAATACTCTGCGACCAATCCTTGTGTTTACAGCCATTGCATGGTTCCTGTGGTCACGTGGTCAACATTTAGGCACTTTGCAAACATTGGATGTTTATGACCATTGCGGCATCCCATGCTCACGTGATCATCGCTGCACAGCTTCCAACAAGCTAGCAGTAAAATTGCAAGTTGCAGTCATGTGATATCCAACTTAACGACTGTGGCGATTCACTTAACAATAGAATCAAAGTGATATTATAAGTTTGGTACAGTCACATGTTTTTTTTTGCCTAGCAACCATAGCAATCAACAACAGAATTGCCAGTCCTAATTATGGATGGGTAAGTGAAGACTACCTGTCTAACCATTCAAACAAGAATTAACTGTGCTGTTGTAAACCTAATAGTGGGGCTGCGATATTGCAATTGAAATTAGCTGAACTGAACCATTTCCAGAATTTCCTCCCCAGTGACTATAAACGGGGCTGTTGAACGTTTTGAATTGGCCTTATGCTAAACGACGCATGAGGCTTCCCCAGTCAGTAATGGTGGAAACATGAAACAGTAACTCCTAATTGTAGGTTTGTGCCAGGCATAGGTAAGGGGATCACACACAAGGCACACTGCAGGAAGAATAAAAAATATTATTCTTTCCGTCCCAATTCCTGTTTTGTCCTGCTTGGTGTGCCATCTGCTTGCTCTGCTTTGCTATCTGAACTGTTAAGTTTAGTCATCACGACTGCAGCAAAAGCTGTCCTTTATTTCTCGGCGGCTGCTTGTTCTGAGGCATATTTTTCTGACCTTGTCAGGATTTCCTTTCACGTCTTTAGCAATTTTTTCCAGCAGTATCATTGCTCGTGAGAAGGATGTTCGTCAAATGTATGTGAGCCTCTGGAGTAAACATTGTTGCATAGAGCAGGGAGGACTTCAGTCTCTCAACTTCTTGTCAACACTTCTAGACAGATGTGCTCGTTCTCTCTGTTAATACCTGACATAAAAATGGTGACAAGATAAGCTACCACCTTTGTTTTGAAATGTCTGAAGAAGCCTGGGGAAGATTTATTCAGAAATAGTGGAATTTATTCTTTAAGGCAGTTTAACCAGATATTTAAGCAATAAACTGCGAGGAATATATTGCTTAAAAAGTAATTCTGAAAACAATGGAAAAACTATTTTCACTTGTTTATGCCACTGCTGCTCTTTCAGTGTTGCTTTGCATTTGAATGATGAGCTGTGACTCTGAAACGTTTGCCGAATCAAACAATGGAATTGTTGTTGTAATTTCTCTGTGGCGCAGACCATGCCCCAAGACAACCTGCTCCCACTGCCCAAAGGCTGCTTTGTAACTGGCTGGTACAAAACCCCTCTTGGATGCCTATGGCTAAAACTCTGGTGATTAACACTCCTTTATTAGTTAAGATGCTTGGATGGGTGGGTGCTGTTCAGGTCTTGCTACTTCTGGAGGCTGACTGAAAATGATCCAGAAAAAGAATCAGACTTCAGGCTAAGATTTGGCCCAGGAAATGCCTCAGTGTAATAGATACCCTAAGCCATGTGAAGGACGATTCTTCTGATGGTGTCTGGTACCAGCAGCTAAATTATATCCTGGGTAAGCTGGCAGGCTCCAATTGAGAGCACTTTGCAATGCTCCAAGGATGGTTGATGCCATAATTCATTTTGGGGTGGGGTGGGAGAATGTCTATTAGTTCCATAGCATTTATCTTATTCCCTTGCTGATGACATCCTGTTCTATTTTTCTTACACAAATGTTAACTGAAGAACTGGGAATGCTTTACTCATGCTTGCCATTAGTAATGAGCTTGATAAAGTTTAATTGTGCAAGCATTAATGAACTCAGGGAAAATAAAGGCTGTTGGTAATAGATCCTGTCAGGCACAAAGGACCAGGCCCAGATAGTGAAGTTCAAGCTAACAGATTTATTGGTTCTGCATAATTACAAGAATTTGCCCAATTGGCCGTTGAACACCTGCACTTCTAAGATAAAGTTCAACAACTTTCAGGAGGGGTTGGGCTTTTTATGTTTCAGGATGTGAAGAGACTCCAGATTGATTCCCCACTTTACTGCTCCTCCTCCTGGCTCAGCCTTTCCTTCTTCCACAGATCTATATGTCTGAGCTAGTGTAATATCACATGGTTAGGCAATTTTTTTCTTGGGGTAAATGTGGTTAAAATCTAGTTTTGCCTCTGGAGATCCATATCACTATATATTAAATAGCCTATCTTCGTCTGCGAGCTGAAACAGTATCATAGAAATGGTTTACTCATGTCCTGATAGCCTACTTCCATGTTAGGCTTAAATGGAGCCACAATTAAGTTAAATACAATTAACAACAGAAAACTTGCCATTATTTTGTATTTATCTATTTACTAATATTTCTTTGTTGCTTAATTCCTACAGACTCTTATTATAAAAAGGATTTAAAACGCCTTTTAAAATTGCAAACACATAAACAGAGAAGAAAGCGATAACTGTCATTTACCAAAAGCAGGACAGATCTTAGCAAAATCCCACAAATATTCTGTCATAGCCCTGCAAAAATTCAACAAGAGATCGCTAATGTTTGAGTTATTTTTGATGATTGGTTCATTTCAAGGTACAACCAAATAGTGTGGCCACTTATCTCTAAAAGCAGTGATAAGAAGCTAAAAGCCAGATACAAGCTGTCCTTATAGTATTTATTTAAAAGTCTCCTAGGAAGCAGAGGGCTAACTGGGGTAGGCTAAACATGGAAAACAAAATACTAACCTCTCTCTGCACAGATGCTAATATGCTACATCCATAAAATACTCACGTGTAAGAATGAGAAACACACAGGCTTATGTTTCTTCAAATAATCATCTGTGCATCTGGTTGACAGATCTGCATGAAACTGAGAACTTTCGAAAACAGAGGAAGGCAAGTAAGAAATGTGCCCCTTCAGTACTCATACAACTTGGTATGGATCCCTTGTTTCTATACCCCAAGATTGATGGCAAAGAAGAGGACCATCTCCCCAGTTTACTTCTTCTGTTTCTCCTTATATCAGGCAAAAGCTACAACTATGTATTGGAATGTCTCAAGGTAAAGGTTTCCCCTGCCAGCCATGGCCAACTCTAGGGGGCAATGCTCATCTCCAATTCACAGCTGAGGAAGCCAGTTTGTCCAGGACACTTCCATGGTCATGTGGCCAGCATGACTATTCACCAAGGTACCTTTCCCACTTGCATTTTTACATGCTTTTGAACTGCTAGGTTGGCAGGAACTGGAGCAGGAGAAAGTAACAGGAGTTCATCCCATTACGTAGCAGCACTTGGATCCCAAACTGTCGACCCTCTGGCCAACAAGCCCAGCATCTTAACCGCTGAGCCACTGCACCCCCATTGGAAATCAGCATGCCCCCTTGGTATGGCAGGTGCATTAAATGTATAGCAAGTTGCCTCCCGCAGACATACATTCCCTTTGTCTTGTTCTGCAGAACAATTTCAAGGAAGAAAGATATTTCAGCTGTAGGACAATCTCCTTCAATTACTGGTCTGGCTGCAGTTCCAATCATTCCAAGACATTTGAGATTATGGCACAATTTCTTTCTGCTTCTTCTGGCTCCAGGTTACAATGAGTCACGACCAAAAATCAATCCCTTTGGCTCTGTAGTGTGGCTATGAAGTTCAGAAGCAGTTTTATGCTGCTGCTTAAGTTCTCTGTATTTTCTTTAAAGAATTTCAAGCTATATTGGAAGTTATTTCAAGACTGGAATATAAATAATAAATTGAGATAGCACAGCAGCAAAATATAATTGATTTTGTTGCTGCGTTTTAAATAGTAGGATTGAAAATGCTTCAAAAATTATTCAGGAAGGAAAAAGGCCTTTAGCACCCCCCGCCCCCCCAGGAACATAACTCTCTGCTATTCACTAAATTGCCCTCAACTTCTCCAGTTGTATGAGGCCCAAGTACTATTTTAAAAATGTTTTTGAGTTATGGACAGTCCTATTAAGGAGCCCTGCACAGACAAAGAATTACACCTTCCTAATTAGGACTCGGATAATTTATAAGATTTAAGAAATGTTCACCTTTTCTCACTTTGGAAGGACACAATCTTAAAAGAGATATATGAATGCATGAGTAAAATGCTGACATATTCCTTGAAGTGGAGTGTGCTGCTCAGGGGGATAAAGATCATTTGTCAATTCTTCTTTCTCCCTACAACTCTCAGGGAAAGAAAACATTTCTGCAGAGGTTTGTTAGGACCTCTAGTCCCAGCTGAAAAATATACATCACAAAAAAATCAGAGAATCATAGGACTGGAAGATACTTTGGTGATTCCAAACCCTTCCAATCCAATCCTTTGCCCAATGCAGGAATCCAAATATCATCTGGACCAATGGCTGTCCAGTCTTTTGAAAACCTATAGTGAAGAGGCTTCCATAAATTCAGGAAGCAGGATGTTCTACTGTTCAGTTCTCACTGTTCGGAAATCCCTCCCACGTTCACTTTTGGATCTCCCTCTATAAAGCTTCCACTCACTGTTTCTTGTCTTACCTTAAGTACTAAAGAAAATAAATTCACACCTCCTTCCCTGGGACATTCCTTCATGAGAAGGTTGCTATCATGTTTTTCCTCCTATGGTAGAACTCAGACACAAATGCTTATTAGCCCAGGATAAAATTCATTTCCAACTTCTTTTATCAAATTTAGGTTTGGAATGAATATTTTGCTGAAACAATTTTTTTAGATTCCAAATCGAAGCATCAAAGTTCTTGCTTATAGACACACTAAAACCTGACTAAGCAAGTTAATAACTAGTTCACAAGCTGCTCTGTAAAACACATTTGCATGCCTATAAGAATACATTGTTTTGGGGAATCATCATGATCATCACTGAGGCCCTGTCCATTTATTAAGCTAAAACAAGTCATATAAATAAGCGGCATCAAAGATAAGCTTACTTTTCAAAAGCTTGTTTGGAGTGATGGGCAAGCAAGGCACAAAATTGTCTTCATACATACGTTAAGTAGTGGATGAACCTCTACCATCAGTGTTGCTTTTAAACTCACATCACAATAAATACAGTCAAAACTGCTCTTATAATACGATAATTTTGTTAATTTTCTCCAAACCAGAGATATGAATTATACAAAGTAATGTATATTTCTTGTAGCGCAACTAGTTTCCTTTCTCCACTGAAATTCCTTTTCCAAATGGAAATAAATGCAGTTTAGATTGGATCAGTTACTTGTCTTGATAACGTTTGCTCTCTTTATCAGTATTACCATTATGTTTTAGGCACTGTGCAAAGGGGTTTGAAGTGAAAGGGCTGAATTGTTTCTTTCAGGTGCTGGGTACAAGATTCACAGAATACATCTGGATGGCCTCTGTTCATTAAGCATTTTATTTCACTGTCTTTTTTTTTTACAAAAGCTCTGAAAACACTTAATAAAGATTAGCGGTAGTCATATAAGGTTGAAGCTGAAACAATTTACAAACAAAATGTGTAAAAAGAAGAAAAACAGGCAGAAAAAGCTCAAGCTCTTCCAATGTTAAATTGTGATTCTTATACCAACTCACTAGGAGAAACGTTCATATGAGTGGTCATTGAAGATGGTGAAGCCATTTTTCCCTCAGCTGAGGAGAGGGATCAGCTCTGCTTCTCTTCTGGTCCAAATCAATACTGATTTTACGGTGCTCTTATGTCTTTAAAAACAGTAACTTGCTAGAGGAAGTATTGCAAATGCTAAAACAAACACAAAAGGAGAAGCCATAATGATTGAGAAAAAGAAACAAACTGAAGTGGGGAGTTACTTGATGTATAAACAAAAGGAAATGGGGGACTGAAAGAAAGCACAGGAGCAGGGGTAAAAATGAGAAACAATGAATATGTTAAAGTCAGATCCAGCATGCCATGCTTTTTGCCATTTAACTTATTAAATGAAAAAAATAAGTTATACTTCCAATAGGACTTTTAAGCAGATGTGTTTCTTAAAGAAAATGGAATCATGAGGCTTGTGAAAATTGTTTCCAGATGCCATGAGCCCTGCACTGCAAAAATGTCCAATAAATTATTTAGGAAGAAATGAAATGATGCCTAAAAGCTGTTTTTGAAGAAATTATTTAGATCCCTGTTTTTTTCAGTTTAAGTTTTTCATCTGCTTTGCAAGTAAATCCAGATCTTCATCCTCATCCTCCAAGCCACTTAAATTTGTTACATCAGCTTTCTCAAATCCATCGTTTCTGTTCTTCTGTCTTCGGTGGTTTTGGGAAGGCTTCACCTCAGTATTCACTTCAGTGTGTGTTTGAATTCTATGAAAAAATAATATTTATGAGGTCTTATTGCGGGTAGGAAAGGAAAATATTTTTTTTATCCATTCCCCATGTGGCATAAATCTAGCGTAATAATGGACAGACTGCAATCACACAAGACATGGTAAAGTAGATAGAACAAAAGCAACGTCTCATCTTGACTAAAGAGCCATGCTGGTACAGGCATAATAAGAACATTTTTTTCTACTGGAGTGTTCATATCTAGTGCATCACTTCACTACTAAGACAAGAGATACCATCTGCTTCTCTTATGATAACTGCCAAAATCAAATACAGTTTAGTGTTCCACATTGCAAAACAATCAGTAATTTTAGTTGTAGGCTATATGAGTAGAAATACACCACAGAGTTCAGTGAATATGTGTGTGTGTATGTGTGAATCTCACCAACAGGAGAGAAAATAGTATTACTTTAAATGTTTAAAATTCTAAATGATAAAATGCTCATTAGTAATAGTCTAGAAAAGCAAGTGGTGGCGCAAGCGGTTAAGAGCTCGG
>JANHZU010003228.1:94389-107654 GCA_032468055.1 Acrochordus granulatus
AAATCGCAGCTAATATTTGGCTCATACTAGGGTGTCACATGAGACAATTCCTGTTTTTCTAAGTCAGAAAAATAAAAGCTTGGCATGACATCCTGAACATAGAATCTGGGAGATAATGCTTTTCCTGTACCAGTATCCAGCCTGGATATTTATTTGCTGAAAGCAACAATGATCATTTGCTCCATTGTTGACTGCCCATATAGAGACAACAAAAAAAGGCTGCCTCAGCTGTCTGCATGCTTCTTGTTTTGTATAGGCATGCTATAATCAAGGAGGTAAGCATTAAAATACTTTATTCTACATGATACTGTACTATAATTTTTTAAATTTCAGTCAATTTAAATTATGCAGTCTGATTTTTACAATTATCAGCATATATAGGATTCTGGTTGAGAATTGAGAATTCAGACTACATTTTCTAAGAAGTCATTTTTGCCTCAAAGTCTCTGTTTCTGACAGACTGATTTTACTTTATATTCTTGTGTCTTAGCATTTTTTCTTCTCTATATTCTTCTAATAACCTTATTTGTCTTTGGAAATATATATTTTCAAGGGAACAAACAATACTGTTCATGGGATAGAATTTTACTGTTTACTGAGCTTAGATTTCCACTTGCCATATATTTGATAGCTTTAACAATAAGATGTATTTGATATAAGGTTTTATATTGTATGATATAGAATGTGAAAAATTTTAGAATATCCTTGAAAAACTCACAGTTGTCTTACCCACTATAAGATAGCATCCACAAAATCCAGAGCATTCCCATCTATGATATAGTAGGCTAATAGATTTTCTTCTATTTCACTGTTCAAAAACAACTCTGCTGTTTTATCTATAAGCTGTTTTTAATATTACATCAGTTCAGGCAAACAGACATTTTTAGACACTGTTTAGGAAGAATGCCTCTTCTGTACTGATGTTTATTGAAAGGAGAACAATATATTTGCCCAAAATTACACAATTGGGCTAAATAATTTGCATTTCATGAATATCTGTTCAAAGGAAAATAGATATTTGGAAAATGTATGTTGGGTTATTGATAGTTCTTCTGCTTAATGTTAGTGCTGTCCAATTCAGTTCATCAAGGGCAAAGAAGAAAAAGACCAAATGACAAATGATTTTTTAATATTTAGATATTAAGTTGTAGAGAGCTATACTGGAGAAATCATATATGCTAACATTCTTTTTAATTCATGAGAGAACCCATGTTTTTTTCAATTCAATTAATTGAGCCACCGCATGAGATATGTTATTCACCAGCTTCATCCAATCATGCTATTTAGGTGAAATAACTAGTTTTGGTAAATTGCCATTCTATACAGTAAACCAGAAAGGAAAGGCCGATGTTGTCCAACCACTGGCAGAAAGAGTGAGCTGCCCAAGGCAGCCAGTGATTTGAGGCAACAGGATGCAGAAGGCTCATGAATTGAGCTATCATGATGCCTTCCATTCAGAAGAGGCTACTTTCCTATGACCGGTGCTCAAACAAGATTAACCAAGTATGTGAGGAAAATATTTGTCAAAGTGTATGGAACTGATATGCCTTAAATGCACATTAATACTGCACTTGATCTTTATTGAATCAATTAAGATGTGGCTCAGAAAATAACATTTTTAAATGAAAAAAAGTATAGTGTGGCTACCACCACTACAAACATTAGCAATAGAATAGGGATGACTGTAGAACATTAGCACAGCCTATCCCAGCTATGAATGTTAACTTTTGCAACTGAAGTCCTTGAATTAAAACAGTATTTGAAAGATCTGATTAAGTGCATGATTAAATAATCCACAGGCATTCCTGTGGGACAAAATTCACTACAGCTGTGCCTGTTAGGAGATAAGGTACATTCATGAGTACCCTCAGCACAGACAAGTCCTGGATTCTGTAGTGCAGGGTGAGTCCAACCTTGATGCTTTTAAGATGTGTGGACTTCTTACAAGTGACGGAGACCTGAACATCAGACTGTGAGCCTCCTGTTATGTATAGGAGAGGAGGGTTTTTCCTATAGAAACGGGCCCAAACACAAGCGGCCTCCACCTGACAACCGGGGGTCACTGGTCGGCTACCAGAGGCAACGAGCAGCGCAGAAGGAGGCGACAAGCGACCGGTGGCCCCGCAGCGTTGTCGCCCTTCTTCGCGAGCTCAGCCGTAGGAGCGGCGGAGGAGAGGTCGCCTCTGCCGCCTACCAAAACCCCGCACCCTTAACTGGTCTCTATCCGGCAGAGCGAAGGGACGAGAGCAGCCCTGCTCAGCGGTTCCTCCTCTCTCGCGTCTTCCTTACGCAAGGCCTTGTTGCTTCATCTGCAACGAAAAGCGGCGAGTGAGCGTTCGAGGAACAAAGCCCGCTTTCCTTCGGGAGGTGAAGAAAGCTGTTTGCAAAACCGACTTGCTTCCTGTTACAAAGAAAATAAACGAAAGGAAGTAATTAATGGAAGACGGGTAGGTCTTTTATTATTTGTAGTAGATTTCAAGGTCGACCAGGTCCGCTGCCCATTCCAAGAGTTCTGGAAAGACGAGAGCCATAATCCTGAGCGTGTTTACTTGGAAGGCGTTTGCTTAGTTTCGGTGAAATCGATTAAACCGGCTACGGATTGGTTGCTTATTTCGTTTCATGCCCAACTACGCAGGAGCGCCGCTTTGGCAGCCGCTGCGTTCTCGCCCCGCTTCCACTCCAACCAGCTCCTAACTCAGAGGGTGCCGTGAAAACGGCGTTGCAGGCGGACAATACCTACATCCCGCTCCACCGTTGCTCCAAAACAGCGTCAGGTACTCAACTGTCTGGGGAGAAGATTATTTTTTTTCCCGCTATTTCCTCTCAGCAGCAAATCGTTGCAAAACTTTGCATTGTTCCAAAGCCTGCCCAGCCGGCTCAGCCCGAGGCCAAGCCGCGGCAGCGAACGAAACGCGCCTAGACGGCCGGGGGGAAGCGCGCCGCGCCTTTGCTTTTTCAACGATTTTCGAGTAGACCAGGCGGAGCCACCTTGGCGACTTAAGATGTGCGTGCACTCAACTCCCAGAATTCCTGAATGGCTGAGGAATTCTGGGAGTTGAAGTCCACACATCTTAAAGTCGCCAAGGTTGGACACTTCTAAAGAAGACCCTGCATCCTTCACGCCTGTCCCGCTCGTAGAAATTCCGAATTAAGCCCCACATAAACACGTCGGAGCCTTCCGAGTTGTAAATGCGAGCGGTCGCAGTGCGGGCGTTAAATCCCCCTCCCAAAACCGAATGAAGGCTTCCGCAGGAACAGAAGCACAGCTCCGCCGGCGCCCGCCCGCTCCCCTGTAGGGCCCGCCGGGGAGAGGTAGGGGCGCGGAGCCCCCCCACGGCCCCTTCTGCAGTCGAGGAGGGACCTCTCGGAAGGCCAGGCCTCGGCTGGGGGGAATTAAAGGGGGGCGGTGCGTCGCTGGGGGGAGACAGACGGGCAAATGCCGCTTCGGGAGGCGAAGGCGTGGCTGCCCCGCTGCTTGCTTGCTTGCAGCCGGCGGGGCGGGGCAGCGCTGCGTCGGGCAGGGGCGCGGGGGTGTGGTGCCGCTGGGGGAGCCGGCGGCGAAGAGCGAGCGGGCGCGAGGGGACACCATGCCGCAGCCTCCTCCGCCCTGAGCGCCTTCCTCTCGCCGCCGCCGCCGCCGCCGCCTCCTCGAGGCCACGGTAAGTGCCGCCGCCGCCCTCCTGGGCGCCGCGGGCTCTTCTTGAGGGGCTGCCCGCGCTCCGCGTCCTGGGCCCCCTCCTCTCCGCTGCACTTCCCGCTCCGCCGCCTCCCCTGTCGGCGCCGTCTCTCTGGGCTCTTCCCTCTGCCGGCCCCCTCGCCTGTTCGTGCTCGCCTCGCTCCGCGCTTGCGGCGGCCCGTCTTCTTTCTCCTCCGACTCCCTCGGCGCGCCGCGAGTCTCCCTCCCGTGACGCGCAACCACCGCTCTGCCCCCTCGCGCGCTCCGCGGACGGGACGTAGCGATGCGCGCTGGCTCTCCGGAACACCGACCCCAAAGCTCGGGCCACGTCCCACCCTCGTCTCGCCGCAGAAGGAGGCCGAGCAGGTTGCTGCAGCGGGAGGAGAGCGGCGCGGCGAGGCCGCTTGGTTGAGCTGAGCCTCTCGGCCGCCTCGCGGCTCTCTGAGGGCCCTTCACGGCCTTTCCGCGTACTTTCTAGTTCTGGCTGCCTGCCTGTCAGTACTGCTCAGGTGAAATAACTTGGTATTTCGAGACTCGGTTTTTTAAGGATGTGAAACTGGAACTAAAAACTATTTCTACATCCCCTTTTCTTTCCTTTTTTTATTTTAAAGCTTTTAGAAGACCTCAGGAAGGAGCTTTGATGGACGGCAGCTTCCACTTTCCTTAACAGCGTCTTACCTCAGGCAGCGGTGGCTGCTGGTTGTGTCAGGTGGGAAAGACCAGGCCCGGGCAATAAGATGAAGCCTAACCGATGTATTAATCTTGCATATTTACAAGAATCTGCCTAACTACTATTTGAACACCTGTGGTCGGGAGAGAAGTCCAATGGCCATCAGGAAGGGCTGGGTCTTTTGGCATGTGGTTACAGAGACTCCAGGCTGACCCCATGTTTGACACCTCCCCTGGCTCTTTCATCTCTTGTCCTACTTCTTTATTGATTATGTACCATCAAGACAGTGTCAACTCTAGGAAAGCATATCGATTTTCTTCATGATGATTGTGTTTAACCTAACTTCTCAGGTCTTCCAACAGTGCACCTGTCACCACAGAAACATAATCCATCCATCTTGTGGTTGTCTTCTTCTTCTTTTTCCTTCCACTTTTCCTAGTAGAGCCTTCTCAGTACTAGACATATCTTTTAAATTTAAAGTTTCAAACCTAAATTTGACCTTAAAACATTATACCCTTGCTCTCTTTTTAAGGAGAGAAGAAAACATTCCAGCTGTTTTCATAGCATTTGGCATTATGAGAACTTTGCATGCGTGTTAGTAAGACCTGATCAGGAAAGAGATATTGAAATTTCATGTCAACTTTCATGTCTAAGGTGGGACTAGACCACCATCTCCTGGTTTCTAGACTAGCACCTTTACCATTACACCAAACTGGCTCTTGTGGACATTCTTACAGTTGTTGTGGACATTGTGGCTTGTTCATTTTCATGACTGGAAAAGGCAAAGAATCATTAGGAAGAGAAAGTAGAATTTTAAAATTCCTTTGAGTTGTGCTTGACTATTGAGTTTTCTTGATAACAGAAAATATTACCATTGTTATCTTCTGATTTTTTTTTCCTTACCTAGGTTATCTACTCTAGTATCTCCTGCTGATTTTTCATCCATAGATACTCAGATTCACCCCTGTTTAGCTTTTCTGAGCTCACGAAGGATTAGCTATTTATTGTTCAGTTTTGTCCAACTCTTCGCAACCCCATGGACTGTAGAACACCAGGCCTCCCTGTCCTGCACTGCCTCCCAGAGTCCGTCCAAATTCACATCCATCACATCTGCTGTGCTATCTGACCATCTCATCCTCTGCTGTCCCCTTCTCCTTTTGCCTTCAATCTTTCCCAGCATGACTGTTTTTTCCAATGAGACGGTCTTTTCCAATCACTGCTATCTAGTTGTGCTAATTGAATAATGCTCTTATGTAAACATTGAAAGTCTGTGTATATGGTCATTAAACCTCAAGAAGGTTTAGCAAATATAAGACAGCAACCACAACTATTAGAAAATTAAAATAAGTCCCCCAGATAAAGACTACAGTTGCGGGCTTTTACCTGATAAGGAAATAGATATGGTATGAAAAGTGCAGAAATAATTGTCTCCTCTCACAATGTTACAACTTGGTGTCATCTAACTAAAACTGAACGTGATATTCAAGATAAATAATTGTCATCATAATATTTTGTCACTATTGATATCCACCCCGTCTTAAATGAGGTCTACACAAATTCATGGAGGATCAACTTCTAGTTTTGATTATTATAATTTAAATACTAATAATTGCACAAAGTGGAAGTAGATAGTAAATTTCTGCTCATGCCTTTGATATTACCTGGAGAATGAGGGAGCACTTTACATTAAAGAAGTCCTCTTTAAGCTGTTGCTGTTGAGAAATTGTTTTTCATCCATGTAACTCAATTTTGTCTTTACCAGAGTAGGATTCCACATAATTGTGGATTGTAATTCCATTCACATGGATTATTGGGGTTGATGGAAGTTGGAATGTAATAACATTTGGAGAATTCCAGACTAATCCTGGATTAGGCTAATTAGCTTCTCTCAAGGGTCTCTTGGGCAAGAACCCAACATGGAAACATATATCTTTTATATATATAAATGGGGTAAGTTCCTGTTATTTGCCCTAGCTTCTGCCAACCTAGCAGTCCAAAAGCATGCACAATATAAGTAGATCAATAGGTACTGCCTAAATTGGTGGGAAGGTAACAGCATTCCATGTGCATTGGCATATAGTCATGCTGGCCACAGAAGCATCTTCAGACAACGCTGGCTCTTCAGCTATGAAATGGAGATGAGCACTGCCCCCTAGAGTTGGACACGACTGAAAGGGGAAACCTTTACTTTTTATAGATATACAAATGTACATATGACACATTCTCTGTAGTAAATAAATCTATTGTAGATGGTGACCCTGTTCAAGAATGAGAAATGGGGTGTGTCCTACAGGTTTGTCCCCTCAGTGGTTTATTGTTACAGAGCCAAAATGCAAGCCTTCCCTCAGCTCCACCATTTACTGTACAACTGTACAGGTGCTTAGAAATCACTTATGCAACATCATTTACAAGTTCCCAGAATAGAGCGCCTCCAAACTAGCTCTTGCTGAAGTTAGCTGCCCGATACTCTTTGTTTTGCAAAAAGTGGTAGATGGCCAAAACAAATGCATTTTCTAGCATGCCATGAGATTGCCATGAATCTACTTATCTCTATTAGTTTGTGTATATGCAATTGTATGAAATAGAAAATTGAATCCAACAATGAAAGTTACCAATAATTTCATGTGATAGTTCTCATGAATCAAAAAGCTACATCTTTTAAAAGTCTGTTAATACATCTTGAATTATTTAATGGAAACTACTACATTCCTTATCTGTGCCAAGATTGTGTGAGGGTATTTCTGGCATGTAAATTTTTGCTGGAACAAAATGGAAAATCTTTATTGTGTGAATTCCTAGCCAAAAATTAATAAGAATACTCAATGTTATGAAACAAGACAAAAAGAAAAGTTAGTGTTACAGCTTATCTCATGTGAGGACATTCTGAAAGTGATGTTCAGACATTAAACATTAAATATTAGCTCCTATTTAGTCATAATAGTTAGCTAAAAGTTGCCAAGGTTGGACACCCCTGGTCTGTACCAAAGCACTCAGTTACAAATAGCAGAAAAAAATACTATCAAAGAAACTAACCTAGCTAGAAAATACCTGTTACATTTCAGATTAAAAGCCCTACAGTGGTAATTTGGCTGTATACTCTCTTTGGTAAGGCTCCAGAAGTCTTGAAAAAAAAATTCCAAAACTTCTTCCAGAACGTAATGACTTATTACATTATCAGCATTTATTGCAGTTAGAAATGCATGCCGTCACAGTTTGAAGCTGTATTATTTGTTGAAAATCCTGTTGATATTTTTCAATCTTGTTAATTGTTGGTGTCAACTTTGTTTCTTACATAGAACAAATAAAATAATGAAATAATCCATGTATTTATTTTTAGAATAAGCTATTTCCTCACCTACCCACCCCATCCCAGTGATTCATTTCTTGTTAAATTTACTCTTGACTTCATGTATAGAACAAAGGCAAGGAAAATGATCATCTTATTTTGGTAAATGTCTGCCTCACAAGCGTTGTCTTCCCTGAGAGGGCTGAAGCATAACGATATATAGTGGTGCCTCCCAAGATGTGAATAATCCGTTCTGGAAGAAGCTCTTAGTGCGAAATGCTCTTAAAGCGAAATGAGGTTTCCCACTGAAAACAATAGAAAATCAGACGATCCGTTCCACGCCCCCAAAAATATTCACCAAAAAATCATTTTTAACAGAATTTGATGTAGAAATGATTGTCCCTAACATCTGAAAGAAGTAACCATGATTAACACACAATATAAAGCAGAAATAGAGCAAACTAACCAGCACTTACGGATCTTCTTCAAGGCAGGAGGATCCTTGCTGCTCGGAGGATCCGCTGCCACCGCCACTTTAAAAGGTCCTTTTCCCTCAACTTTTCCAGGCGTTGTGGGTGGTTTGGAAATGTTTCTTGCCTTGGAGAAGTGACAGGGAATTTCTGCTTTATTTTGGCAAGGACAAGGACAATTTCTACTTTATTTTGTGCTTTGAGAATATCCCGGCTAGCGTGAGGGAGAGGAGGGGGAGGGGACTTCCTGAAGATTGAATCTGGAGTCTGAAGTCTCAGGAGTTCTATCTCTTGAATGCTTTTCACTTAATTTCTGCTGTTTACTCAATGAGAGAGGAGAGCTCCATTGTGAGATTCCCCATGTGAGCTCATCGCACGGTGCTCATTGCGATCAGGAATGTCGACCTGTCGCCATGGCAGAACGCCCATGCGCTACCACCCGTATGGGAATGGAGTAAACTACATGTGGCAGAGCCGGCAGAATTCTCGCACGGGGTTGCTGCCTGAACGAGAAATACAGAGAGCACTGACTTATGATGTGCAAGTTATCATGCAAAGTTTGCTTGTCGTGTGAGTCATGGCTCGTCTAGCAGAATAAATTTTATTAATTTTTTTTGGTTGTCCTGTGAGTTTCGCGTCTTGTGAGTTCGTCGTCTTGTGAGGTACCACTGTATTTTATAATACATGTATAATGATATATGACAATTTGGAACTATAGTTTTTTATATCAAAAATACACAGCCAGTTTGGTGTAGTGATAAAGGTGCTGGCCTAGAAACCAGAAGACTCTGAGCTCTAGTTCTGCCTTAGGCATGAAAGCCATCTGGATGATTTTGGGCCAGTCTCTCTCAGCCCAGCCTACCTCCCATGGCTGTTGTTGTAAGGAAAATAGGAGGTAGAGGAAGGAATATCATGTATGTTCACTGCTCTGAGTCACTTATAAAGTGTAACAAAAGCAGGATAAAAACCTAATAAATGTTAATACTTGCACTATTAGACTTTTTATTGCAAAGAGTCCCCATTCCTTAGACAAAGGAATGATATACTACATTCAGCTCCAAATGCTCAACAGAATGAATTAATGAAGTGAGAAGCATTGTATATGCAAAAAGAGAGACTACAGTACATTGTATTTTACAGAGAAACTGGTGCTTTGTGATGGAGTGGGGCTTTATATTACATACTGGGCCTAGCTTGTTGAGAGTCTTCTGGGCAGTCTAGTTTCTCCTGTTCTGTAGGTTTTTGAAAACCATTTGAGACTTTGGATGTGTACAAATTTGATAAAATCAGATTCTAAACATCAGATAATTTAGAAATGACTAGTCATCTTGCTGGCATTGTGAAATTTAGAAGTATAGAGGCACCCTGTTGCTATTTCAATTGCCAGTGCTTAAGAAAGGACTCTTGTTTCCATTTCCATTTTTTAAAGTTTCTGAAGAATAGTTTTCTATAGGATTTCACTTTAATCCAGTAGGATTTTCTTGATGCTTAAATATTCTTCAATAAAGTATGATCTAGCTTTAGTGAAGACATGTTATATCAAATTAGCTTACTATACTTTCCTGGTGCTTATCATATGTTGATGCAGATTAGAGAAGTTGAAAGGCCAATATATCTAGAAAGTACAAGCTTGGAGAAGGTTGGTCTAATCGAGTTGTAGATGAATCTGGAAATTAAAGATCAGATAAAATCCAAAAGAACAATTGTTGCATTGTGTGCCAATATAAAAGATTTCTTTTACACATTTATCTGCTTTACTTTTAAAACCATCATTAAGACTGAGAATGGTATTAAGAGTGAAAGAAACTGGAACGAATAATGATCTTTTAGGCTACAGTATTTATGATTAGCATTATCAGAAATAAAAATTTACACCATTATATTCTGGTACCAATAAGATAATCAGAATCCCCTATTTTTGTGGTTTGATAGCCAGATAATAAATTAGAAGATGGTATGCATTTCACTCTGTCTTCCACAGACTGATTTTCTTGCCTCCAAGAAAAATATTCAGTAAACTGATTGATATAAACAAATAATTTACATATTATGATATCTGTTCATGAAGTGTGCCATCAATACCTTCTTAGAATAGCAGTGCAACTGAAAGAAAACTTACATAAAAGATTTGTGGTTCTGTTACCTTCACTGACCAAAGCAATTGGTCACATAACACAAAATTACAATCCATATTTATAATCTTTTTGTCATATTCCAAACCCAGACTTTATATGCATACTATACTTAATCTAAGTTTGAACATAATTTAATATTTGTTGAATTATTTTTATATACCTAGATAAAAAGTCTACTGTGACATGAAAGGCAAAAAAATTAAAAATCTGTATTGATTATCTTAATACTTTCCTCCTTGTGCAGTAATAAATACAAAGTTTTGAAGTTGCATTAGTCGTATCCTAAGTAAATCACAAACTGAGATAAAATTGTCTTTGGTGCCAAATTCTAGATTTGATAGTATTATCATTCCAAATAGTTTGGCAAAAAAAACTAATATAATTTAGGGTATGTGAGATAAATTTTGACAACTATTTGCTGAGGGGTTTCTCTAACTGCCAGTGGGATAAGGAAACTTTTACAGACATCCCAATAGTGTGTCATATTGAATTATTGAAGAAAAGTGGTCTAAATGCTGGTGAAATTTCCAAGTGTGTTTCTTCAAACATATGTGCTTACTCTCTGTACATATAAAAATAAATTTTAGTCAAGCTCACCTTAAATTGGAAAACTAGTTTCATTTTTGGTGTACAATATGTAAAAGATGGGCCTCCTTTCAATTGCAAGTACTTTTAATTTTTTCTTTAAAATAATTGATTTATCCATTATTTTCTGTATTAAGTTAAAAACGAATAATAATTTTTATTCTTGTTCTAGTGATTGCATAACATGCACACCGCTAGTCCCAGGGGAAGTTCTCCTTCCTTTCTCCAGGCACAGAATGGAAGCAGCTATAAATCTGGATATGTCCAAGGAAGAGTAACCTCATTTCATCTTCCACCACCTCCAAATAATCAAGCTTCAGCCAAATTTTCCTCTGCAAGACAGGAAGTTCGTGCAACAGTCACTTCTTCAGGAGATCAACAACGCTATCAAGCAGAAGCAAGTAGAAAGAAAAGGCACAAAAATACATTAATTTGCTTTGCAGTGTCCAGCTTTTCATTTTTTATTGCACTTGCAATTATTTTGGGCATAGCATCCAAATATGCTCCTGATGGTAAGCTTCAATAAATTGTGCACTTCACTGAATATGCTATTGAGGGGAAAAAAGGGGGAGGGGAGAAAATCACTTTATGCTACTGGAATGTAAGAAAATTATACAGGTTTTAAGAGCAACAATTTTATGATATGTAAAGCACAAATTATGATCCTTAAATTGGAAAATAGCAAGTATTTTTAATGATGACAGCTTTAATGGATCTCATTTCTTTGATATGTGAAAGATCACACTATATATTTAAGTTGGTACAACACTTGATTAGCATGTATATAGTTCTGAAGTTAGTCTTTGGTCTTTTTTTGAAAATTTATTCAATGCAGTCTCATCAAACAAATTTATCTCTGAACTGTATTTTATACTCTAGTAGATCTTATTTGCCATGAAAGACAAAGAAATACATTCTTCACCTTTTTTCAAAGCTGCTTTAAAGACTTTGGAATTCAAGCAGGCCTCAAAAGAACCACCAAAAATTGTTGCTAAATTATGTCATTGAATGATTGGTAATATAACCACTATATTTAATAAAATTAATATTAATTAAATAAAAATGTAAGTTAAATTTAATTTCTGTACTTCTTTAAGCTGGACCTGACTTTTTCCTACCTGACTTTTTTCCAAAAGCCAAATATAGTCATTAATTTGTAAATATTGGATGTCTCCAATGTAGGATGTAGAAAAAAACTCTGATTCTGCTTTTTTTAAAAAAATGCTGATATATATATATATAACACACACAAACACAAGGCACACACGTACACATAAATACACATAAACTTTTGAAACATGAAGGATGTTCAGTTCAAACTAACTATCAAGCAGTACTTTGTATTTATTTGGGAAGAGACTCTTTGGAATATGGGAATGCAATATGCAGCTGCTTATTACTCATTAAAGCAGCTGTATCTCTTTGCAGGATTGCGTGACTGCTATAGGGAGGACTCTACATTCTGGTTAAACCACAGTGTGTAGTTTAAGGGTTAGCTTGATATGTAAACTCAGCATTTCCTTAGACGCTTGTTTGATCATCTAACATTCTCAGTGATTTGTAGCTTATAGCATAGTATTTATTATACGGGAGTCAGGCCACTATGAGTTTACTCAATCAACTCTGATTTTAAAAATTATGATTTTGTATAAATCGGGACATGATTTAGGGAAACAAAAGCAGATGAACCTCTTATTCGAAATCTAAGCTCTAGGAAGACTGCTTGCATATACAACATTGCTTCTGTTAATCTGGAATGGGAGTTTTACAGAAAGTTGCAAAAAACAACAGAGATGTGCAAAATGTTTAAACTTGTTATGTTTTGAAGGCTTCCGTAGTTTTACTTGCTTTGAGTAGGACTATTTCAAGTGTTCCATGCTGTTTTAGGTGATGTGATTGGAAATAACTTTACCTTTTGCAGTTGGAATGTTACCTTTTAAATTTTCTTCTCCAAGCCAAGTATTAAGAAGTCAGGTCTACTGCTGTTGTCTAGGTTGGGTGGGGTAATGTGGGAGTGGGATTTCAGATTGAAGCAGCAGTTACTGCACAGTAAGATGGCGTTGTAAGGGGAGCTATTTGGGCACCATTACTACATTCATTATCGTGTTGCATTGTTGTTTTGATTTGGTTTCCACTAAAATTCCTATGGAGTAATGGTACTTCATATGCTTGAATTTATGCATATGCAGAAAAATAAGGTAGAGTGTAAATTTTTTTATTTATTTATTTTACACATTTCTATGCTGCCAATTTCCGAAGACTCTTGGCAGCTTACATAGATTAGAATTACAGTGGTGCCTCACAAGACGAGATTAATCCGTTCCGGAAGAATTCTCTTAGCGTGAAATGCTTGTAAAAAGAAACATAGTTTCCCATAGGAAACAATGGAAAGTCAGATAATCCGTTCCACGCTCCCAAAAATATTCACCAAAAAATCATTTTC
>JANHZU010003228.1:107754-121097 GCA_032468055.1 Acrochordus granulatus
TTGGCACGAAGTTTCCTCGTCTCGTGAGTCGCGGCTCGTCTAGGGGAATATTTTTTGATTAAATTTTTTGCTCGTCCGAGTTTCTCGCCCTGCGAGTTACTCATCTTGTGAGGCACCACTGTATACAATTGTGTAACTAACCCCACCCCCCTGCTGGCAATGTTGCATCCGGGCATCTCCACAGTTCCTGCTCCGCCCCCAGCAGAAGGGTGGTCTACTTCCGACTGGCCACTCGACTCGCCCATTCCCACCATAGCCAGACAGCTCCTGCTGAAGTGGTACCCAATTTATCTACTCACCAGTTTTTATGTGCTTTCGAACTGTTTGGTGGGCAGAAGCTGAGGTTAAGTGACGAGAGCTCACCCCATCATGTGGAGCTGCAGATCGAACCTGCCGGCTGTCAACCATTTCTGGTCGGCACTAATCTGCTACACCACCATACCTCTTCAGAATATTCAGAACATAAATGCGGAATATTGGAGAATTGCTTTATTTGTTGTAAAATAAAATAGCAGTTATTTGTTGTACTGAATTCATGATCTTAGTTCCTGTTGATGTTGAAATTCAGTACACCTATACAAATGCAGTGAATCTGCATCTTCAAATGCACTCTGAAAGCTCTGTACTTAGCATGACTATCAATACACTGCTATTCCATCTTATCCCAAAACCTAGCAAGCCATCAACATTGCTTTTTTTAAAATTTTCTGTGCTGATGGTTGCTTTGATTTGATTAGTTGCTTGAACATTACCAGTGCTGGAGTTTTTTTTTTTCTTTAATTTTGAGTGCATTTGAAAAAATGCAAAGAGAACTAGTTGGTTGGATAAGTGTTTAGAATTTATGGCAGCCCTTGTACTTTTGGAAGTTTCAGAGTGCATTTAAAATAAGGAAAGGAAGGAAGGAGTATTCTGACTTGTAAACTTAAGAGGTAGGATGTCTGTATTATGCTCTTGTGCATGGTTGATGCAATCCTTGGTACACAATTTACTGCAAAGATTCATTTGACACACAATTTTTCTACCCCTTTCGCATTTTAACTATACAAGAAGGGTTACAGTACTGTGCTGGGTAAAGATGTGCTCATGACAGGGAAGTTCTGCCAGTTTATTCTGCCTGTTACTGAGTAATGTCAATACAAGCAGCCCATCACAAAAGGATTTGTTGTGTTTTCTATCTAGGTGGAGACTTTCTTGGAGAGCAGCAGCAGTAGCAGCTAGCTTTTTTTCCTTGTAAAAAATTCTACTAGGCAGAAATTGCAGTATTGTTTTTGTTTCCTAATTGGCAGCTAGTCAGTGCCAGGCTGACAGAAAGTGGGGACAATGATAAACCTACAGGTGGATCTTTAAATACTAGGGTAGGAGAAATGTGTTCCTAACCAGGTAAAGTTTTTTGTGTATATAACTTAGGTTAAGAAGAGATTTATTTTAAACATTTAAAACACATAGACAGTTTGAGCAAATTGACTGACTGGTATTCATTTTCTGCCAGGTCATCATACCCTGGAGACAGCAATTGTCTTGAAAGCTAGGCGAGAGAGGGAAAAAGTCTTCCTCTGTTTTAAAGACGCAACCTAGTCCTCTCTCTTCACATTGCTTTCACTTGGAATGTGCCAAAGAAAAGAAAGAAAGTTAAGGAAAGCAAAAAGGGAAAGGAGAGGAAACAAATGGATTTTTATTATCCCCAGCCAGACCCTCAGTTGTATTTAATTATAGTGGTCACATCTGTCAGTGGCTATGGTATATGTAGATGACTGGAAATTTAGTCCAACATATCTGAAGAAGACTGGTATAGAATATTGTTTGATTTTAGTATCTAAAATTGCCAATAACCCTACTCAGACCCTAACCCTACTCACCAGACAAGGGTTTATGGACCAGAAATGCTTGACACTTATATGCAAAATCTAGCAGAACTGTAACATTAAAATAGATCTATTAGATAAGTATGAATTTGTTTTCAGTGGGGGCATTTTATCTTGATTAATAATTAGCAAAATAACTTGACCTCTTAGCTGTTGCTGCTGTATTCATTTCCTGAATACTGTAGTCCTTTGATTGTAATTATTTTCCTATTCTATTACAGAGAACTGCCCAGATCAGAATCCTCACCTTAAAAACTGGAATCCAGGACATGATAGAGAAAAGAGAATTGTACTCCAAAAAGGTGATCTCTTTCGTCTGAATGTAGATGCCACCATACATTCCATAGTAATAAAGGATGGAGGTATGCAAAGCTATTCTTATTGCTAAGCTAGATATGACAAGGACAATTATTTTTATGTATTAGCTGCAGTTACTTGCTGAATAGAATAGGCATGTGAAAAATCTGCATTGTGCATTAAAAGTTACTCAGGTGATGGGAGCATAGTTGCCACCATCTTCCTTTACTTTATGTAGTTACTTTAAATATATTTTCCCCAGCTTCCCTTGGTCTTTTGTGATGAGATTGGTCAAATCATGCTCTTAATTTCTGTTACAAAAAGTAGCATGATAGACAAAAGCAAATTGTACTTCAGAAAGAAGAATTCTTTCGTCTGAATATGGATGCCATGCTTACTGGCTGAGGAATTCTGGGAGTTGAAGTCCACATATCTTAAAGTTACCAAGATTGGACACCTCTGATGTACATAGTTAATATACTAGTCTCCATTGTTAGACCTTGACACTATCTTTATTTTATTATATTAGTTGTAGCTGTACTGATACTAACTGAAAGAAAGATATAAATAAGGAGCAGCAAGAAAAGTGAACATTTTCTGCCACAGTTTTATTACAATAAATAGCATTCACATTTTTGTCATTGTTATTCAAAAGAAACCTATTTTGGCAGACAAACTCACAGAGTCTTGTGGTAGTCCTAGGCATCATGAACATTTAAAATCTGTCATGATTAAAGAGACAGGGAAATGTTCATTGAATTAAGTACTATTAATTTTTCACTGCCAAGATGTTTTTCTGTACTTTGGGTAGTTACAACAATTGTTCAAAGTTATGTCTTTTGGTATCTTTTGAAAAACTGTATCCGTTCAGACTATTAATAGGGTTCTAAGAAATTACAGCTGTCCTACTGCCAGTTACAAAAATTCACACGTCAGAATTGCTATACATCTTGGCAGTTACCCATATTTACCAGAAATGATATCCAAAGAGGGAACAAACAGTTGAATAACCACACAAGTTTACAACAATTATTTCAAATCATTTTATCCAGAAGGAAGTTTCTTCCCAGTTCATTTCCTGTTCTCTGGAGAAGAACACATAGCTAGTTTGATAAAATATAAGGGTGGTTTACCAATCTGTCTCCTAGATGGTTTGAGGTAAGAATTTGCAATAATCCAAGCCAGTAGAAATAACTTTGAAAGTTGATCAAGAATATTTCTGGGGGAAATGTAAAGGGAGAGACTGCACACTAAATTACAATAGTAAATTCTATAAAGAATAATGGAGAAAAAATGGCAATTAAGGAAATAGGGTCCCCCCGTCCAAGGTTATTTGTCTAAGAACATAGTTTTTTCTTTTTTCTTCATTTATACAAAACTCTTTGAGCTGCACCATGTTTCTCATTCTGACTGTAGCCGTAGAAAATAAGATACAACCAAGTTGTTTTTAAAACTGTCTACAGGTTTTTTTTGTTTAAAACCATTGTAGTCTATATATTTACATAGCTTTCTCTCCTTGCTCTTTTGTGTTTGTGTCTATTTTGTGGATAATTTATGGATATTTTTACCATATTTCTTGCTGCTGTGCCAGCTGTACCAAACAAATGAAATACTGCTTAGCCATCAATGTTTTAGAACCCTTGCACAATAAGCTTGACTTACAACTTTACAAGGATGTGACCACATTCAGATAGAACACAACATTTCGTTGAATTTTGATGCATATTTAAAATGTTCACTGCTATTTAGTCCTTGTCTATTCTTTGTATGGCCAAATCAGCAGAATATTCTTCTTTCATACTTTGGATTCAATTCACTTTCATTAATTGCCTATTTATTATAGACTATTGCTTCTTGTTCTGCCACCCACTTTTCTCATTGCTTTCAATTTCCTTATCCTGATATGTCCAGGTTTCGCTTCTTTTGAACAAGGTGGGCATAAACATTCCTTTATACAGAGCCACTTACACTTCTTCTCTGCAAAAGACCATATACAATCACTACTTCTTTGGATTTCGGCAGCATATAAAAAAATAAAATAAAAATAATTCTCCATAAGCATTTGTACACTTTAATATTTGTGTATCCGTTTTCCCATCCTTGGTGAACATTTTACTAAGGGATAAAAATGTATCCTTATTCTAAATTTTTTCCATTTAGCTAGAACATTCAGTTCATAATTCTACCAAACATTTTTCATACTTCCCATTGGCGTAACTCAATACTCTTCTGTGGCATTCTGTAGTATATTATTTTCACATGGTTCCAAGCAGCTTCCATGTTCTTTTTCTTATATCCATTTTCCATCTATTCTGTAGTGAAATTAATCTGTCTTCTAATACAATTATATAGGGCTTGTCTTTCTGTATCTGCAGTAATTCCCCTAACATTTGTTTTACTTGTTCTTTCTATTTTTCCTGGGATCCATTCTTGACACTTTTAGTAATGGTAAGTTCCACATTCAGAATTTCTCAGTGCTCTCAGTGTCCTTCATAATTCTTCTACTCTTTCATCATAAATAATCAGATCAGACATGCTTTTTTATTTGTTCAGTTTCCATATATATGCATAAAGCAAGTAATACTTAGGCTATGTATATTTGCCACCACCATTCTCATTCATTCTTGGGTCTCCAAATATCCAGATAATCTTTTTCTATACTTCTTCCTGATATCCATCCATGTCACCAAATGGAATAATCTTTCCCCAATCACGTTCATTCAGAATATTACACAGTTTTCTCTGAAACTTGTCCCTTGTTCTCCCATTATCATTGTTCACTGGAAGGTAAGAAACAGCAGTCATCAATCTTTTAATTCTTATTTTTGTATGGACCTACAACAAACTCGGTAACATATTTTCTAGCATACATTTTAGCCCATTACTTTTACTTCTTTGCATATATTAATCAAATCTTCAACAAGTTCAGACCACCTTTGTTCAACTACATGCTTCCCATTTCTCTTAGCTTCACTACCCAGAACATATCTATTTTTATTTACATTCATTCATTCTTTTTATTATATACTCTTCATGATTTCCAAGTCATAGTCTGCTATAGGCTATGACTGTCACCTGAAGAACTCATGAACAATCATGAAGAAAGACCTTCACCACCCATCTTGATTTTGGGAGATAATATGATTTTTAGTAAAATGAAGAGTAATCACAGGTTTTTCAGCTTTACCGTATCAATGTCATATGAAGCATTTATGTCTAACAGTAAGGAAAAGTATTCGTTTGTAATGGCATGTTTTGGCAAGTAGGCTGCAAATATATCAAAAGCCCCAGTTTAATCCCAAGTATGCTCATGCTGTTTTATGCAACCTGGGATCTCTAAAGATTATTTTGCAAACCAACATACTGTGCCCATATTCCAATTACAAGGTATACACTGTATAGTGATAAATAGTACGCACCCAATAATTTGCAGTCCTCACTTAATGTATAGGTTGCTACTACCTATTTAAGAATTGCTTACCTAAAATATTATTTCCTACAGGATTACTTGTCTTTGGGGATGATGAAAGCGGATCTAGAAATATTACTCTGAAAACACGTTTTATCCTGATAAAGGATGGTGGAATGCTTCATATTGGAGCAGAAAAATGCCATTATAAGTCCAAAGCAACTATAATCTTATATGGCAAATTAAATGAAGGTGATTATGTGCCAACATTTGGTGAAAAATTTTTGGGCGTGGGCCCTGGTGGAACACTGGAATTGCATGGCTCTCAGAAGTTATCGTGGACTTCTCTGTCAAAGACTCTATATTCTTCAGGTTTGGCCTCTGGATCCTACGCAATTGAAAAGGAATTTTTACGAGCCCTAAATGTGAGAGTTATTGACCAAGACACTGCAAAGGTTTTGGCAATGGAGAAGTTTGATACTCATGAATCTCATAATAATAGCAAAAAACTTCAAGACTTTCTAAAGGCTCAAGATTTTGGCCGCATTGTTGCTATTGCTGTAGCAGACTCAGCTGCTAAGAATCTACTGGAGGAAACCAAAACAACTATACAGAATCTTCTGGGAAGTAAGCTCGTCAAAGGATTAAGTTATAGGTAAAAAAAATGCTTTTACAAGAAAGCTCCATACCCTTGGTTAAAAATTTCCTTCAAAAGTGCTCCTTGTGTTATTTGACATCTTTCCCAGCTTATTTAATGTATAAGTTTAAAGACTAAACGCATTTCTTTTGAGTATGTTTTGCAGAGGTGAATTAGGAAACTTCATAACAACCATCAACACTTTAAAGTTCAGATAATCCTTACAAAAGACATTAAACTATCCCTAACCTAAACTTCATTGACAGATGTATTTTTTTGATGCATGTAGCTACTCACTTGCTGTGCAACTCTGGGCAACTAATACTTGGCTGAAACAAGAGCAAAATTAACAAAAGTCAAAACTCATCATGCCACATCATATATCACCTTTATACTCCCTAAAAACATCAAATTCATCCAACTTCCTTTCCTCCTGAGTTTCTGATTAAAAAACGATATACCTCCTATCCCAGCCCACTTGACTATGGCGTTAAAAAAAGTAAAGCAATTTCCACATTCCATATCCAATAGTACAGTGTATATTTAGACAAATGTTTATTTTTCTGTTCAAATTCACAAGAATTTTTAAAAACAATCCCCCTCCCTTTTAATGTTGCTTTTCACATCAAGAATTAATACTTATTGTTGGAAAATGGTTAAACAGAAATACTTCCGTGTTGGTTTCTTTTGAAAAATTGAGCACATATGCATTATTATGCAACATTGATCATTTGGCATAAAAGTAGAACTTTTGATTTAAATAACCAGGATGTCTCCTCTGATAGGCAGTAGAAAAGTTTCCTAAAATATGTGAAACCTTGCTGTGTAGAAATGATGTAAGGGTGGGCACCCAAAGAGGAAGAAGGAGACTGAAGGAAAGTGGACAGATGATCTTCCACATGTAGAACAAAATATTTTTTTGCCCAATTTTATTCAGTATTTCCCTTCCTACACAGCACTTGCAGTATAACTATTCTGTTTAGCATGGTCTCTAAAATTCAAGAAAGCAGTTTCAAGGTCATTCAAAAGGCCTTATAGTTAGAGGATGGTACAAGAAAATTTCAGTTTTCCTCATCCTATAGATTAATCTCTAGATTTAACCCATAATGTTTTCACTTAAACATATTAGCCTACTAACCTGCTCTGGCAGCAGGCAGAAAAAAACCCCAGATTCTTCAATTTGATTTTCATTGAAAATTGTTTTATAATCTATTTGATTTGGATGTACATTTTAATAACTGGTAAAGAAAAAGTTGTTTCCCTTCGTAATACACAAGAAAACCAGATGTCTTGGCTTTGACAATTGGGAAAGCAATGTCTCTACAAGTACATCTAAAGCAGGTGTGCATGAATTTGTTAAACGTAGCATTGTACATATTTGTATAAGGTAGGTGTGCATTTATTGCCTCCTCAAGTATATCTACCCAGGGAAACCATGAAAAGACATAGGGATAGTTTTGAAATTCTGTGATGAAGGGTAATACAAGAGTGCCTCTTATATTCACTTCCTCAATTTCATTCTAAAAGAGGATAAAGGCCTATATAAAAGGGGATTATGAGAAGATAAAGAGAATGGGAATAAAGCATTATGGTGAAATAACATGCTATGTCATGACTAAGTTTATCTCTTATGGTCCTTAAAACAAGTTAAAAATCAGGAAAGTTTGGTTTGAATGTAATGATACAAAAGTCTAGGGTCGTATCTACTGCTTCCCATCTATCAGCAAGAGAACACTGCAGCAGAAGGAAATCCCTCCCTCCCTTCCTGTAGCCTCCTTGTCTCAACTCTGCTCTGGAGGGGTTGGTGAAATTGTGTAATGGAGGATGGAGCATTGCCTATGGAGAAGTCTTCCTTTGGCTTTTTCAAAAATAATTTCCAACTTCACTTTGTACATGAAATATTATTATAATAAACTCTGCTCCTTAATATTCATCAATGCACCAAGCATAAACTCCCAAAACTAAAAGGATTGCACAGGACAAGAGTGGCTTTAACATTTTTATAATAAAAACAACTAACTAGCCTTTGGCAAAATGCCTAAAACCATAAACTTGCTTTCAAAAACTATGGTGTTTCTCTAACTATGGGGAAAATTTCCTTTGTACCTTACTATCCAGGATAGCTGGTATTTCAGGAGTTGATATTGCTGCTTTATTTTAGCATGATTCTGTTCTTTGGATCTGCTTCTTATAAACCAGTTTACCCTTGTAGAGAAAAAGTTAGAGCTCAATGTGTTAAGGATTAGGAACATGTAGTTTGATAAAGAGCTCTGTAAAAAGTTGATGTCCAGTTACATTCATTTGAATTGCATGTCTAAATTTTCAAGACTATCATTTAATTGCTTAACTAAGAATCTATATGTTTTTCATAACGCTGTAAATAGATAATAACTGCTTGTTTTCTTCAAATTGGAAGTAAAATTTCTGTTTAGTACAAAAATCTTAAGTACTGTATTATAATAAACTGAGCAAATGCTCATTCTGTAAGTCTTCAGTCATCTCTCTTTTCTCATTTCTGCTTCTCCTTCTTGCAAATTATGTAATTTTTTTGCCATGATCAAGTCTCAAAGTGCACACATTACTTTTTACATTTTGATTGGTCCTAATATTGCCTTAGGTGGATTTCTTGAAAAAAAATCAAATATCCTGTAATAAGCTATTGCCATAAATGGCATGATGCTGTAAAAGACTGAAGGCAAAAGGAGAAGTTGACAGCAGAGGATGAAATAGTTAAATAGCGTTGGCACAGTGGACATGATTTGAGCAGACTTCAGGAGGCAGTGAAAGACAGGGAGGCCTGGCGTGCTGTGGTCAATGGGGTCACAAAGAGTCGAACATGACTGAACAACAACAACAAACAAACAAAATAGAAGGATGGTTAAAGTAATCTTTCCCAAATTGGGTATCCTCCGGAAATGTTGGCTGTAACTCCAAAACTTCTTAGTAATATTTATATTAATTAGGATTCTGGAAAATGAAATCCACTCTTCTAGAGGGTGCCAACATTGGGGAAAGCTTAGTTAAAATCTGATGTTTGTAAATAATTCACTAGAAATTATTGAATTGTAATCATTGCAGAAGTGTCTTGATATCATTCAGGTGATTATTATTTCTGATTGATTTGAGGGGGATTATTATGTTTGTTATATTCCTCACTGGAGGAATTATTTCCTAATAACATTATTTGTCTTGACTCCTGTGGGATTTGTTGAGCTGTAGAGATGAAGCATCTGTTCAGTGGAATGAATTTAATGGTTATTTAAGCAGTCTTTCCTATAAACTGCTAAAACATAAATTAATAATATCTAACAGTATCGAGAAGCATGTGAGGTTTTTATTCTCTATTCAGGAACATGCTTACATTCCATTGTTAAAATAAAATTGTATATTGATCATGAGGACTCTATAGCTTAAACAATGAGGCCTAGAGTCTGCCAATCATAAAGGAGAGAAAGAGAAAGAGAAGGTAAAGAAGAGAAATTGCAAAATTAAAAATGCAGAAGTGTTCTCAGTAGATTAGTGTCATCTTAAGGATCTATATCTGGCCATAGTTGAGGCAGGTAAGAAAATAGCAGAAATTGTATGAATTGTAAATGAATTGTAAATCAGGCCCCTACCATGTAAATTCAATAACAATCTTGTGCAAACTAGTCATTGTTTTAGCATGGAAAGGACTATTCTGCTTGCTATGCTTTACTAATGTTTTGAATCACTCGCTCTAAAACAAAGAGAAGCAATCTGGGCAATGTGTTTTAACATATTTTATTTCAGTTGGTTATAGACTGCTCAGTTTACAAATGACTCATGAAAATTCCCTGAAGTAATTAGAGTTTGATCATAAAAAGCATGTTTAGTGTATTAAAATTATTCATATTAGAGCAGCAGTGGCATATTTCCGACAGAGTAATTTCATTAATCCTCTCCTAGAAATTGAAGCTGTGAAGATGGATTTATTGAAGCTATATCCTCAAAAATTGGATTCAGAAAATTCCAATTTTTTAAAGCAAACTTTAAGGAGTGGGAGACGGAAATCTCATTGTGCTACAGTCTGCTAAAATTAGACTGGACTCCAGATGGAATCTTTGTGTTTTTTTAATCCTTTGACTCAAATATAATTTTTACTTTTTTAGTTTCATGATGTCAAAACAGATTAAGTCATATTGATGTTCACATTACGTCAACTTGGAGCCTGTTGTCCATCTTGACTAACACATTCATCTGGAATCGGGTGTCTCAGAAAATGGGTTTCATTCTTGCCTTAAAGTAGCATGTTGCTGCTACACATTAATAAGCTACAAATCTAACATATTTTAAGGATTTATTTAATAGAAAAAGTCAAGAACTTAAAACCTTAATATTATAATAAAACAGAGTAATTGAATATTCTGACCTTGGCTGCCTCCAAGCAACCATAAACTTTAGACAAGAGTATAGAAACTGACCTACCAAATTCTAGTTCAGATAACAAGAGAAATAGTTATACGTAAAAACTTACTTTTTACCTATGTTCTTTTTAACTTACTTTTTACCTATGTTCTTTTTAAAACATGGAAGGAATAAAGAAGTTGATTTTGGCTTACTATTAACCTTGAAAGAGTAATTTATGAGGTATCCAAAATAAGGGCTTTATGCCAGTGCACTAAAATGTACAGCTGTAGTGCTGATAGACACTGATTCATTCTCTTTCTCTCCTTCCACCCTTACTTACCCCAACAAATGGATAGGATTTTTGTCGGTATTTATAACTTTATTGTTGTATAATCTCCCTTTTTGAGGAAATACCTTCTGTTCAAAGTTGTCTTTCTTTTGGTAAATGTGCATGCATAATCTATCTCCATATGCAAAAATTCCTTGATACATTCTATCTCCATTAATCTTTGCAATATTATAGAAAACTAAACCAATAAAACCACTGATACATTTTTTTAGAAAAAGCTTTCTTTGTTTTTTATTTTTATTTATTAGATTTATACACAGCCCATCTCACTGCAAGTTACTCTGATTCTTTAATAATGTTCTTTTATTGTCATAGAAGATTTATATATACAATAGTATATTTTAGAGCAAGTGGAAAGTGCTAACTTCCAAATTCTGAAATTATTGAAATTTAATATTTTCCTGGAAGTAGTTTTTTGAACTTAAACTCTTGTATCTTTTGGCTTGCATGTGAGCTTAAGACCATAAAGAATTAAGTTCAAAAGTTTTTGAGAGCCCTTTCTTGGGAGACAATTCTTGATACATCAAAACAAGCTTCCCCTGAGCATGACTACCAGATACTTGTCGTACTGAGAATATTACAGTTCCCATTAGCCCCAGACAATATGTCAAGCATCTCTAACTAGTTGGTGGTCATATGACAACAAATAACAACTGAAGCATGCTAAACTGGAGAAAGCTGTTTTCCTAGCAAATGAAATGTAAACAAATATTGCTTAAATGCACCAAAGTGAACAAGTATTTTGATTTGGAAAATTGGTGTGGGATTTTTATGCTGATATTTTTTATTTGATTATTTTTTAAAAATTCTATTTAGCATAAGTATTTAAATATGTGCTCTCTTCTTACAGGCAATCCTGGGCCTTAGTAAGTGTAATTGGTGAAGGAAATTCTTCTTGTAATGAATCCGTGAGAGACTATGAAAATCACAGTACAGGAGGAAAGGCTCTTGCAGAAAAAGAATTTTTTACAGTGGATGGCCAGAAATTTGTTGTGAGAGCTTTCAGTGAATGGACTGCTGGTAGGAATATGCTATTTTTAGTCTTTTTTTTTAAACTAGATAATATAATTGATTTTCCTTCCCTTGTGCAACTAAATTTGCTGTATTCTGAATGCATCTTATTGCTGTATACATTGCGATTACAAAATATACATAAGCTGTAATCTGATTGGAGGGAAGAAGTAAAAAAAACCCTAAAGTTTAAATTTAAAAATAATCAGAATGTCTATTTTTTGACATTATTCTAATAAGCAAAAGTAATATGGAATTTTAGGCTGATAAGAAAACACAATATGGCTTTGCTGTTTAGGTTTTAGGGGGGGTTGCATTTTTTTTTACAAAATGTCAACTTTCCTAATGTTTATAAATGAAATGTTACTGCTAGCTATCATCATATAAATTATTTTGATTTAAAATATTCACTAAAAAGCCATCAAAACTAATTAATATGCCATATGCTACCTTCTTACTTTTAAACAGGAAATTTATTTATTGAATTTGCTGCCCAACTCAACTACAAGCGACTGTGGGTAGCTCACAATAAAATGGTTATACAAACATATTTAAACAAACTAGCAGAACAGTACAGAGATAAACATAGAAGTAAAAACAAAGATAAAAGAATTAAACATTAAAAAAGAACAAGATGAGGAAGAATAAAATAGAGGTGAAGCCATCAATCCAGTAACTACCTCATTGATGACAAAGAGAGCTTTGTTAGCTCTTTAATCAATACACTGAAAGCATAATGGTCTATTAAATATTCTTAAATTAGAAACATATGCTTATTAAGACCTATCAAGTATAAAATAAAAAATAGATTCTTATATTCCTCTCTGCTGCAGGTAGGAAAATTGGAAGGCTCATAGCTGGTAGCAATTTAGATTTTAATTGAGATCCTTTGACTATGTTAATAAATATCATGCATTCCAATTACATTCTGATGTGCATTTGGTATATTACGTACAGTCGTTTAACGGACACATATTGTAAGACACAAATAAGCAATAAAAATTTGGGCTACTCTGCAGTTATAGCTTTCTTTTTTATTCAGCAATCATTTTCTGTGTTAGAGAAAAAAGGGATAAATAGTGATGACAGTGATGAGTGGTAGATTCAACACAAGGAGCAGCTTTAATTCTTTCCATGTTATATTGCCTCTCCCCAGTCAGTGCTGTAGCAATGCAGTGTTGGGAAAATGAAATGTTTGGTCTGACTGTACAACCAGACCATAATTTAAGTGGTATAGTACAAGAAAGGGGAAGGCTTAACTAGGGTACTGCTGATATTTATTTATTTGTATGCTGGTCAAGAAGCAACAGTTAGAACTGGACATGGAATGACCGATTGGTTCCAAATTGGGAAAGGAGTACGGCAAGGCTGTATATTGTCACCCTGCTTATTTAACTTATATGCAGAGTA
>JANHZU010003229.1:6613-22052 GCA_032468055.1 Acrochordus granulatus
TTGGGAGGAAAGCTATGGCAAACCTAGACAGCATATTAAAAAGCAGAGACATCACCTTGCCAACAAAGGTCTGTATAATTAAAGTTATGATTTTCCCAGTTATAATGTATGGCTGTGAGAGCTAGACCATAAAGAAGGCTGAGTGTCAAATAATTGGTACCTTCAAATTGTGGTGCTGAAGAAGACTCTTGAGAGTCCCTTAGACCACAAGGAGATCAAACTAGTCAATCCTAAAGGAAATCAACCCTGATTGTTCACTGGAAGGATAGATACTGAAGTTGAAGCTCAAATACTATGGCCATATAATGCAAAGAGAGGATATATTTAGAAAAGACCTTTTATATTTAGAAAAGACCAGGATGCTGGGAAAGACTGAAGGCAAAAGGAGAGGGAGACAGGAGAGGATGAGATGGTCAGATAACATTGTAGATGCGATGGGTATAGGTTTGGGCAGACTCTGAGAGACAGTGGAGAATAGGGAGGCCTGGCATGCTGCAATCCATGGAGTCATAAAGAGTTGGACATGACTTAGTGACTGAACAACTTTTATATCTTGCTTTTCCTCTAAGAAGTTGAAGTTGTGCAAAAGCAGTATTTCCCATTTTTCATATATTTCCCAAAAATCTATTTCTCTGGCAAAATTTCCCAGGCCACCTGTCTTTCTCCCCATCACTGAAGTGTCCCTTACCTCAGCACTAGTTTAAACACTGGAAAAATCCATTCAAACCTAAACCTGGCAGCTAAATGGAACCTCTGTGTTCAGGGTGACAGTTTCTGGTGATGATGGGAGTACAGAAGGGGAGAACCTGATCTTGCTCTTGCCTCTCAACCTCTTCCTTCAGCTGTTCTATGTACCTGGGAAGTTGCTGATGAGACGGAGGGAGAAGGAGAAGCAGGAGGGGAAAGGTGACTGCAGGGAAAATTCAGGGTGACATAATGTTCGTGGCTGCAGATGATACGGATCAAGTCCATTCTGAGAGCAATGAGGGCACTGGGATTCTGTGTGGTCAACAGCCAGTTATTGATCTAGAGAACAAGAAAAAAAAACCTTGAATTATCCTAATTTTTGTGTAGCAATGCAGATCCATCTTCAGGCTTAGGAAACTTATCCCAATAAGTTTCCTTTGTGATCCATAGTAGGTAAAAACTTTTAAATTATATCAGAAGCTCAAAATATGTCAGGGTAGGACCCTCTGTCTCTGTGCATCCATTAAAGACAGCAAGCAAACCTTTCTGGAGGAAGCAGCAAGGAGGCTGAATAGGGAATGAGAAGGAACAGAATGCAATCCAAAATATTCTAGGTAAAAATGATGCCACTTCACTACTGAGTAACTTCACAGCCAATTTTTTTAAAGAAAATATTGAAATTCGGACAATTAATTAAAGTGAATAAGTGCACAGCAAAATGAATTACAGAAACTGGACTCAATACTGATTCCTAAAGATAACTTGCTGATGTAGTGGAAAGATTCCTCTTCTACCATAAAGACGTCCTATTAACATCAGTGGCTAGCCTTGAAAAAATCTAAAGTAGTAGGAAAAGACCTTTTGTAGATATTCATGTTCTTTCAAAGGTACTAGGAAAAAATCATACTCATGGTCTACTTTTTAAGCTTTACAGAGACCATCCAAATAGTTTAAGCCCTGCAATGCAAAAAGATTCCCATAGTCATCCTAGCACTTTGGGCCAAGTCATGTGGCCTCTCCCCAACAGAAAATTGGCGACTCTAGGAAAAAGGCACACAGTTATTACCTGCTTGTAATAGGAACATAGAAGAACAAAGACAAAGCCACGATCCATGAACGATAGCAGGTCATTGAGAAAAAAGGCCAGGCTAGTGTTAAGATGCTCCACCAACTCCATATCCTATGGAAACAGCATAACCATGTATGAACTGGCACAACTCAAGGCTTTTATGGCTCTATGGCACACAGAGTGCAACAGCAGAATGCAGAAATTAGAGGAGGTTTTTCACACTCCACAACTGCTGAGTGTGGGCATAGCAGGCAAAATGCACATATAGCAAAGCTTATACATTTTAATACATCTTGAACCTTATATAAACACATTTTATATTTGTCCTACTGGTAAAGTTAAATAAAGAGCTGATCAGGCTTAGAATTTTGTGAAGCTTGACATATATCATTTACTCTTCACCCTTCCCCTTTTAGGAAAAGTTGTTGAGGAGGTGGAGAAATTCAACTACAGGATGCCATGAGAAAGCAAGTTACATAGACCATTTTCAGTTAGGATTCAGGCTTGAATATAGAAATTGTGTTAATTGCTCTGGTGGATTGTCTTTGTTAGGCTCTATCCAGAGGTAATATAGTTCTTCTGGTCCTATTATCTTCTCAGCAGCTTTCAAGACCACCAACCATGGTATATTTGTGATCCCCGCAAGGGTTGGAAATTTAAAACATTGTTTTGCTCTTTCCTTGGTGGATAGATCCAGTTAGTAGTGATTAGTGAGAAGAGATTGGCTTGATGGCCCTTCATTTGCGGAATGCTTCCAGATGAGACTGCTCATGTTTAGCATCTATTGTACATGAAACTACTGGGACTTATCCACTAATTCAGGGTACAACATCAACAGTATGGTGGTGATACCCAGCTATCCCTGCCACCCTAGATCATACCAGGAAGACTGTGAAGTCTTGTCCTGCTGACTGGAACCTATAAGGGTCTGGATTAGACAAAACAAGTTGAAATTGAAGCTGAACAAGACAAGTTTACTTTGGGATTGCCAATCAGTTCCAGTGATGTCTCTTAATGGGAGTGGCATTACTCCTGAGAGAAGAGCCCTGCATAGTTACAGCTATTGCTGAGCAATCTTTGCTCAAGGCTTATCTAGATCATAAGGTTCTTGTGACAGTGACACATACCCTCATCATTATGTTGTTAGACTATTCCAGTGAGTTTTAATTGGAGTTCTTTTTGAAAATGGAGCAGTTGCCTATTGATAGGTATTATACATGAAAAGCACATTACACCTATCTCTCAGACCCTATATTGGTTGCCAGTAGGTTCAGTTTTGGGTACAATTCAAAATGTTTTTACCTATGAACCCTTACAGAGTTGGGCACCTAGATATCTGCAGACCCTCCTTCTATTTGAATCAGCCTGTCCAGGGCATTTTTCAATCAGGCTTCTGGTGATACCTCCAGTTCCATGAAGTAAAGGTAATACCGGCCAAAAGAAACTATTTTAAAGTTACAGACTCAACCTTGTGGAATTAAGGTTAGAAATATGCCCTGCTCCATTTATTTTTAATTCTAGAAGCCATTTAAGTCTGAGCCTTTCCTAAGATTCTTTCACAAACCTTCTGACAACGACTAGCAATTTCACCACTAACAGTGGACACCAGAGCTGAGATATCATCATTAAAGCGGTCAGGGAAGCGTATCTTGCGTGGGGCCTCTAGCTTGTCACATAGGAACAGATGATGCACCATACTCTTCACCTGCAAAAAGCACAAGCTCTTGTCAGTGGACAGCCAGAATGTGAATGCATCAGTCCAAATAAACTATTCAGCGGTCTCCCAATTTGATCAATCTAGACTGCCATTCAGGCAGAGTGACTCCTCCAAGAGTTGTACATTTAGCCTGTACTTTAGGAAACTATGAACTGTACTTCCAATAAGGAATCTTATCCAATCACTATCCTGACTAGTTTTGACATTTTCCTTAACTGACAGATTCTTTCACTCTCCTTACTGAAGAGTTAGAAACACTTAACAGGATAAAATGTGTGGACAAAGGCTTCTCTTCAAATCTGAAAAATTTTTGAACATGATTGTCCATCCTTTGCTCCCAAATACAAATGGTGGGACAGTTACTATATCTAAATACCTAGAAGGACAAAACTGGACTAGAAACTGGAAATGTTTGTATTATACAAACTAAACCATTCTGTATAGATATCAAAAAGTTTGCCTATTTAAAAAAAATTAAGTCAAGAAAACCCAATGTTTCTGACTATAAAGATTGACAATTTGAACATACCATTAGCTGGAAGAAGAACCAGGATTGATGCAAAGCAGCCTCGCGCACAGAACTGGTGCTCACCACCCACTGGAGGGCCAGTTCTTCATGAAGCAGCTGCAGGCCCAGATAGCAAAAGAGAGTTACAAAGGACAAAAGCTGTAGTGTGCTGTATTGAAAAATTTACTAGGCCCTGCAGAATCATTCTCTAGTCACCAACTGATGCTTTTGCAGATCTCAGCAGGGGACAGCCTGAAGTAAGAATGGGGTTGGGTGGACCCTTTGTAAAGTTCTGTGAATAAGACTCGCCAGCCATACAATAAACAGCTTATCTAGAAAGACCCTCTCAATCAAATTATAGCATTTTGGTACTGTGACTGAACAACTCTCTCTCTGTTCCGAGAAGCTACTGCTAGACCCCCAAGAAGTACAGACAGCTAGCTGAAAAAATAGCTAATGGACCAGATTTTTGTGGCATTGTTATCCCCAATCAAATTACATAGGTGCTATCCAATTTATCCATCTTCATGACTTGATTGACCGACATTCATGGCTGGGGACCAAATGAAACAATGAAATAAATCCAAATATTTAGAGAAAGAATATTAAACAACTTGAGCTGAAATTACAAGCACTTGGGACAAATATACTAATACTATAGAGTCTACTTGCCATGCCTGATCTACAACTTTGCCTTTTTGAGTTCTCTAGACGTTAATAGCAGTCTATCCTCCAGACCAGTTGCCCTCTTAGAAACAGTTATGCTTGCAGAAGCACTTTGTTTTCTGCTAGTTTTTTTAATTGAAAAAAATAATCCATATATTGCTCATCCATGAAGGAGATAAAAGAAAGAAAAATCTTCAATCACTGAATTAAAGTAGCCAATAAATTATAGAGGTCCTCCTTCTCCAAGCTCTTCCTTTAGACAGCCTAAGTCAATCAACCATTAACGGCCATATCCACACATACTTTCCTGGTAGATTCTGTGGAATTTTCTGTAGTTTAGAAGATTGGTTTGAGAGGAAAGTCTGGGGTGTTATATATCATGTGTGTTATTAGATATATGCATGTAACTAGATATAATGTATATCTAAATAAAATAGATGTAATGTATGTAACTAGACCAAACTATAGAGAGCCAGTTTGGTCTAGCAGTTAAGGTAACAGACTTAGGAGGTCATGAGTTCTAGTCCCACCTTAGCCATGAAAGCCAGCTGGGTGACCTTGGGCCAATCACTCTCTCTTGGCCCAACTCACCTTACAAGGTTGCTATTGTGGAACAGAATAGAAGGAAGAAAGTGTGTTAAATATGTTTGCTGCCTTGATTTGTTAAAAAAAATGAAGGAAGGAAGGAAAAACCAAAGCAATAAGTCAACAAGGAAGTGAAAAAAGCTATCATGGTCTTCAGTTAGAACAGAAAGGCAGAAGTGAAAAGTGAAAATAGAAGGACCCAATAAGTTGAACTATTGTGAGGGATTGACTTATTATAATTATTATTGTAGTGTGGGTAGGTTCTTACAATCAACAGTTTTCCTGACAGAAGCCAGATATGGAAAGATGAGCATCAGCCAAAGCTGTGCCATTTTGTAGACCTTATGTTACCACATTCCATGCATTCACTCCTTTTATACCAGATTGTTATTGCACTTCTCTTAGTTCTTAACAAAATTTTTGGTCAGAATGCCTTTTAGCTTAATTCTAAGCCTGTCTCAGTGCAACTCCCTCCCAAATGTACCTAGTATCAACATTGCAGTCTCTCACAGAGAACATTTCTGAGTTATTTAACAGTCCTTCTCTACCTTTTTGGTTGCTGGTCTCATCGGAGCTGCTGGCACAAAAGTGGAGCCCTCAAGAAAGGAGGAGATACGATTAGGTGCTCGGTCTGCAGCCTGTGAGAGAAGGAGCAGCAAGAGAGAAAAAAGAGAGGAGACAGTGATGGTAAAGAGGTATTACACAGAATGAAAGAAATGGTGAAGTGATGGTTAAGGAAAAAGATCCTGGCTTCCTTACCTGAGGAGAAGTTGCTCAGAATTTGAAAGCCAGCTACGTTTTGCCAGGAAATAGTAAGCTAGAAGTGTTGGGGAACTTACTAACTCTGGAGCTGCTTCAAGACAATCAAGCAAAGAATCTTCCTCACAAAACAGGGCAAAAACAGGTGAAACTGATACTTTCCTTTTTTTCCCTTAGTTCAGTGCTCATTCGTGTATCCTGCTGTTGCTTCATGACAAGCCTTGCGCAACTTTTTAAGACAGGCCTATTCTAGAATCCTCCTGGCAATCATCTTCCCCATATGCAGAAACTCTATTTTATCTACTGCGCTGCAGTCTGGATGACAAAGCATTGGAATGGCAGGAACTCTACTTGTTTCCACCCTGGTCTGTTTAGCTATCCAGAACTGGGGAAAAGACAAACCCCGAGCTCCAATCTTTCTTACTGTGTGCGCTTATATTTCCAATCTGAACAGCAGAGACTGGAAAATGGATGGAATAGGCAGTAGATCAAAGCAATCTGCTTTTGCGTCCACGCCAGCATTACAAATTTTATTTATTAAACAAATTTATATATGGAATTACAAACTAACTTTGTCCAGACATGGGTTTAAACATAAAATAAAATATAGTTTAGAGTTACATGTAACCTCTTTGCTTTTCCAATTCTAATGGCTGTAAAGAAAAGATCAATAGCATTGTTCCTGTTATTGAACAATCACAGTCTAGCATTATATCTAAATTCTAAACACTTATTAATATTAACTGCAGATTGAAATAAATTAACTGAACCATGGTTTTAAACTGGCTTATTTCATTACACCATCATCTATTGACACAATTTTCTGGGTCTGGAAATAATTTTAAACTGTGGCGATATTAAAAAAAAATGTTCATTCTCCTCATGGGCAAGACAAAGGATGAGAGGAAAACTAACTAGTCCAAGATTCAGTCACACCTAAATGAGTTCCAAGTGTCAAAAGTGTGCTTACAATTGACACTGTTGCAGTAGAGAACTGTAAGCTGTTCAGGGAGCAGAAGAAATGAAAATGTTAGTCAGATAAATAACTGGGAATGATTAACTTGATAGCCCAGAGGATTTAACTGTTTACTTTTGTGGATAATATCATGACTCGTTTAAAAGTAAATAGTATGAGCAAGAATGAAAAGACAGCAGGAAAACTCATACACTGGCAATCATGCAATGGCAAAGAAATCATAGCCTCTGAACTCTGCAGCACAGTTCCCAAATATTAACTGAATATTTTCAAATATTTTTCCAACTTTCTCTCTTTTTCAAACAATGAGACACACACCAAATCTTTAGAGAGCTTTTTATAAGTCCTCAATTATTGTGCGTGATCCTTAGTCCTAGGCCTGCAGAACTTAAAAGTCCTGGTCACACAGAATGAAACACCAGGTGGTCCAGGTGAAGGGATGAAAGCCTGATGAATTCACACAGGGCCCTGGTTTGAATAATATATGATCAAAAACAGATCACCGACCTTCTGTCCATTGTGGTTTCCAAAGGAAAGCCAGTTCCAACCTTTGTTTGGTTTCCTGTTTTAATTAAATTGACTTTTCTGGGCTGTTTGTTATTAAGCTAGTACTGTGCTATGAGCCTTACATCACCCATCAATTTCACCCCCAATCTTCTGACTTCTTTAATCAGAGAAAAAACAATATCTATGTTTATTGCTGATTGGAAATCCCTTATAAACTTTTTGTGTGAAAAAAACAAACTTGCAGTTTATGGTTTTGAAGATTAGACAGGATGGATTATAGAAAGAAGAGAGTTATGTTGTAACCATACAGTAAGAGGTAAATTTATAACTGTACAAATAACTGTACAATTATACAATTGTATAATTACAATTACAAAAAGATCAGAAACTACTTCTCTGTATCTTTTTTCTTTCTTTTCTATTCTTTCCTGAACTTTTAGTTTTTATTTTTTTATTAGTTTGTATTAGTTTTTATCTTCCTTTTTTAAAAAATCATGTATATTGATATATGATTTTTACAATACTAGCCAATGTTTGTAGATCTGTTAGTCAGATTCAAAAAGAAACATATATGAAAAGGTTTGAACAACTCAAAAAAATGTGACTTTTCTTATGTACCTCAGTTACTTGTCCTGCTTAATGAAATCTAGAAAACAAGCCATTCTCTACCAGAACCAGAGGGCTGGTTCAAACTTGCAAATCTATAGCACATGCATACATTCACACACACCCTCCAAATACATATATGCAAATTAATGAAAGCACAAGACTGGCATTGCCCATGGAACAAGTATATCCAAGTTGAGTATTATCTTTTCCTGAAAGGAAGAAACTCCTGAATATAAGACAATCCCCCTTTCTACCCCCCATATTTAGGTTCTACACACCATAAAAGCAGTCTTCACTATGCTAAATAGGTATGTGGGAGTTGAAATCCAATATATCAGAAAGACAACTGACTGGGGAAGATTGCAACAATTATCCCTAATGCCTGCTTTCCTTAGATTCCTTGAAGATTCACAAGAATTAACCATTTGTCTACAGTGTATGGCTACAGTGAAAGGGAACAAAGCAATCACCAAAACTAAAATGGAAAACTGGGTTAAGCCAGTTTGTTTCAACTGGCCAAGAGAAGAGGCCAAACCAGCTTCTGCTGTCTATCTATGATTATAACTTGGGGGTTGCAGCCCAAATACTTTTACAATCAGTATGAAAAATGTGGCTTGATCAAAAAGTGAAAGTAAAATTAGGGCCCTCTTACTAGTCAAGGATGCGGAAGAGGATAAAGGATGAAACTGAAGAAACCACAACCTGTTCATCATCTTGGAGAACTTGGAAAATCTGAACTAAGCTATAAATTGTAGATACTCATCTCCTTGCTATGAGGTCGAGGCCAAATCCTTTGCTCTAAAGAACACAAAGATCTGCCAGCTATGAAAGAAAAACCTGAGGAGGAAAAGACAATCCCTTGCCTACCACAATCTCCTACAGGATTTCTTCAATGTTTAAACAGATAAGCTATTCAGAGAAGTAACAAAAGAAATTCATGTTAATGTATTTCTCTTTGAAACAGGAATAAATATAAATAAATGGTACAATACAGCCCACTTACTTGGCAAAAGTAGCTTGCAGGAGCCAATGCATCTCCCTCAAATCATAAAGATTGCTTATATCCCTGTTTCAAAGGTTTTCCAATGGCAATCATTAAATGTATAAATTAACAACTAAGAAGGTTTCATTGGAGCACCACACAAAGAGATTGTTTTGGTTTTGTTCAGCCACAAACTGCTTAATCCATATATCATGTATTAATCCATAAAGCTAGGAGCCCTTGCCAAGAAACCAGACGTACAGCAAGCACAAATCAGTATAATCAGTAAGGTCAAATCTAAGTTATCACAGAAAACATTCAAGATCTTCTAAGACCATCACAAACAAGTTCTTTCTCTGACAATGCCCAGCTCAAATTCTTCCAATATAAAGAAAGGATGCTCTGGCCACAAGAAAACCCACAAGAAAGTACTCTTGTCATGCCACTACTCTTTTTTCTAGAAGGCATGCCACGTTACTCTGTATCCTACTCAACTTTCAAAGTGGCAAAGAAAAAGTGGAGAACATTTGAAAATGCAATCAAGTTAGAAAACTCATCTTCTGTGGAAATGGGGTGGATGGCTAGTGCTGTGCTCAGCAGCCTCTCACTTCAGCCATTTGGAAAGCTTTATTCTCCATCTTAATTTGGCTGCTACTGCAGATGCTCTTTGACAAGCCTGCCAAAGAGAAAAGCTGTAAGCACAATGGGAGGGAGAGGAAAGGCACCTGCTTCAGGTCCGTGCTGGAGTTCGGATGGTTCCTGCGAAGCACAGACTTGGGGCCTCCAGGAGCATAGGCAGAGTTGACCCAAGAGTGAGAGCGGTCGATCCCCTAGGCAATACGTAGAAAAACAGTGTGAAAGGAAAAATAATCACAATAGATACAATGATCAGGGCAAAAGAACCACATTGACTTCTTCAGAAGAAGCCACAACCACTGTTGCTTAGAGACAAATTTTGAGGATGGAGGTAGCTGCAAAGAAAGAGGAGGAATTTTAGTAGTAAGATTCTGTTTAAGTCAGAAACTGCAATAAATCCCTAAAGGGGTTCTGGAACTGTCAAGTCATATTTCCTAACAATTTTAGCATGTTGACATGGGGTATCCAGGTACAAGCTTTTTCCAAGTCCCAGAATGTTACTCCATTAGAGAAACAGAGCAAGAATACAAACAGGCCATGGGTCATCTATAAAGATCACTTATTGTGTCTGTCCGTTCAGACCCACAGCAGTAAAGAATGCATCTGAAGAGTAATACTGAAATATTTTTAAGAAACACTCTTTGTTAACTGAAAAACATTTTTAAATGCTAGGAATTGTTCATAATCTGACAGGCCCAATACACAACATGCTGAGATAATTGCTTCTAAATATAAAAGTGACTGGAATAGAGTGCAGTGATGTAGTATTTACTTGAGAAAAAGAGCAGTATTCAAGGGTTCAGGAGCTGCAGGATCATGGTAGCTTCTATAGTTGTTTTGTACTTCCCCTAGAAATTTGGTGGAAATCAGTATGATTTCTGACCAACTTTTGGCAGGAAAAAATTATATGTGAAGCCTTTAAAAAGACTTAACACACTATAAATGGCCACAATAAAAACAAAAACCACAACTTCATAGAAAAACTCAGTATTTCCCACTTGCATGTCATATTATCCAATTTCTGCTGTATCAAGTGAGGCCTTCCCCTCCAACTGTGAGAAAAACACTTTCAGACATTGTCCTCATACTATAGTCTTCATACATCTTTCCTCAACCAGCCCTCTGACCTTCCTGGTGGTGTGAGGCAAGAATCAAGCATCTAAGATAAACTTCAAGATAGCCTGAGGAAAAAATCCCACGAGTTGTACTTTAACACATCTGGAGAAAACAGGTTGGAGGAGGTTGTTTTAAATCAAATATGTTGAGATTTCATAATAAAGACTGATACAGAGAGATTATCTTGGATTGCTGTATTAACTCCATTCTATTAATAATTCCATCTGAGCCCAATTTACAGAATTATGTAAATAAATATATGCCAGTAATAGCCCTGGGCCAAATAGGGGTAGCTCTAATTGCCAGATAACAGAATCATCTCCCTGTGGTAGGGCAGCCAATTTTTTTTCTATCAGATATGAGATCTGCTTTTCATATTGCACAGACATTAGGCAGAATCAAATTGCTGGTGTGAATCCCAAATGTTCTAAGTTGCTACTTGACTTTCATAGAACCCTTTGGTGCTTTGAAAATTATTAAAATTTCAGTGATTGCATTTTTTGAAATTCTAATTGAAGATGGGAAGAAAGAAAAAAAGTAAGAAAGATAATTGCATGGAAGCCAGAATAAGCTCTGTAAATGCTGCTTCCATGGAAAAATAATACCAGATTAATTAATCCAAAATTATGCAAGGCAATGCACTATGTAAGACATGAAATCAGAAAAGCTTTTTTTCAGGCAGCTTAATTGGAGGAAAATGTCTGATCATGTCAAGGCTGTGTGCCAACATTGGATGGGTGTGGAGGGGACCAGTGTTGGCATCCTTTCCTCAAATTTACACACCCTACCCCGTACAAATACATGCATCAGCATACATATATTCTTTCCAGTCCCATTTCCCCAGGTGATCCCCAGGTGAAACAGGAATTTTTTATACCTTAGGAATAAGAGAAGGAGCTTCTTTCGTCATTATAATACTTCCTTCTACTGACTGCACATTTACAGTATAACTATCATTGTCATACTTATGTCTTACTGTTGTCACTGATATTATAAGCATACTGAGAACTGCTGTACCAAAGTCAAATTCCTTCATGTCTAATCATGCTTGGCCAATAAAAGTATCTGTATCTATATCATCTGGGGGAGAAAAGCATATATTCTCTGGATAGAATTAACTATTCTGTCCTTTCCCTGGGCTGAGTAGGAGAAATGGAGAGAGAGAGGGACTTTGTACAGAGAATAAGGAATCACTGCAGGCCACATTTGATGCAAAAAACAAAGATTCTCCATGTCCAGATTAAAGTCTAGGAGAAGCCTACTCTGTCAAATAGATGCCCAGGTCTTTCTTATGAGCACACACACTTGGAAAAACCAGGGAATATAAAGACTGACGGGGAACTCATTTTAGGCATTCTCTGATTGCAGCTAGAAATTTTTACCTTTCTGTTTTTTTATTCTTACGTGTGGGAGAACTTATACTTATTTATTGTACATCTAAACTGCCCATTAGTAAAAAATTTCTGAGTAGGAAGTAAGGTACTAAAACTCTACAAAAGCAGCAGAAAACCAACTATAAGAAAGAAACCTGAATAAATAACAGTGCAATCATTAAGATAAAATCACAAGGACACAGCACTAGAGTTGTGAAAAACCAAAATGTCTGGTCATCACCTGGCACTTAAAAGACTAAAATTTAGGCACCAGACTGAGTAGATGGTTTGGTAGTTAAAGAAACTTTCTTCTTCTTAAGAATACGGTCAACAGACTGCGTTCCTTAAGTCTTAGCAGGTACTAACCTTGCTGCTGATAATCTTCTGAATCTCTTCTTCTGGGGAAATTGGTGTGGTAGTCAAGTCAGGATTGCTGTTGCTGATACTTTTGGAACGAGAGAGGTTAAGGCTAACAGGGCGCCCAGTCGCACGAGACAAGGTAGCATACTGGACAGTACCGCTCTGGGATGGTACTCCAGTCTCTGCAAGAAATACAGAGTGAGTTAATTCAAGAGAGTCAGACAACCCCACTAGCAGACTGGAACAGTGACTTCTATCATTTGTACAGATGTTTCAAAATGTCTTTAACTCTTATATGTATAATTGGGATGTCCATTATTAGATTCTTTTTCATTTAAGAATGGAATTTGCTTTAAAACTAAGAAGGGCTGCCGACCTTCCAGCTGACAAGCCCAGTATCTTAACTGCTTATGAGACCTCACTTAATGGCTGCCCTATTTATTGATCATTCAAGGTCACAATGGTGCTGAAGAATGTAATTTTACAATCAGTCCTCAGATTTATTACTGTCACAACATACCTGCAGTCATGTGATTGACATTCAGGTGCTTTGCAACCAGTGGGTGTTTGCTACCCCTTTTGTCCCAGGGCTATTACCCACAGTCATGTTACCACTCTTTCCCCCTTTCACAGCTGGATTTCAACAAGAAGAGTTAGTGGAGAAACTGGCAGTAAAAATGTAAGCTGGTCATGTGATGTCTCGCTAAACAATTGCAGTGGAAGTGATACTCTAAATCTGGTGCAGCCATGTAATGTTTTCATTTTCATTAATATCTGTGATGGTGAGCAACAGAACTGATAGTCCTATCCCAACTGTAGTCATTAAGTGAGGATTACCTATAGTTTGAGCTTCTGAAATTCTACTTTTAACTAGGGAGAAGGTACATTCTCCTGAACAGAAATCAAGGGGAATCATCAAGATGTCCTTGATCCTTGGAGCCCACTTAGTAACTCCCTCAGCTGGCTTCTAAGACCACCTTGAAATTACCCACCAGCTCCTAAATCAGTCATCCCAAATGTATAATCATTCAGATAAAAATGTGAAATATTAATAGGGCTTTGTTCTCTGCATACAATCAAAACTGATAAATGGTGCTATTTTATCCTTTTTAACAGAGTAAGTTTAAAAAACAGGCATCTGGATTGGATTTTTCAAGTTTCTTCTTTGATACAAATCCTCATTGAACACTTCGAGTGCCTTACATAGCTCCTGACTTGCAGGCCATGGAAAATGGTCCATAGCGCACAGGAAAGATGATCAGACACAGTCCTTTGCTTGCCCATATAAATACCAAGTATTTGTGATCCCTGCCAAACCTGGCTCCATCACAGGCAGACGGAAAACATAGTAGATATAAGAGGCCAACAGATTATTGCGGCCATGCTGGTCTTGGCTGCTCTCTAAGCCTTTGTGGATCTGGTTCACCATCACAGCAATGGCTTCAAATGCTGCACGACCCAAATTCACTGGAGAAGCAAGCAAAGAAATGGAAAAAGGAGAGACTAACAGAATAAGGCAAACATTAGGTAGTGGAAGAGAAATTACATATACCAAAAAAAGAGAAGAGATAGTCATTTACAATAAACACAAAATATGACACCCTAACTGGTATTAGGAATTCTTAATAGGTTTAGTTTCTAGAGTCACTTGTAAAATTTGCTCTTTTTTCCATCTTCTAATTAAAAAAGTGGGTACAGGATAAAAAAACAGAAGAAGAGGCTACTTTGAGTTCAGCTTGGGCTACATCTGCACTGTGCAGTGAAGAGTAGCGGAGATGATAAGGGGTCTGGAGGCAAAGTCCTATGAAGAAAGACTAGGGGAACTAGGTATGTCTAGCCTAATGAAGAGAATATTTGATAGCAGTCTTCCAATACCTGAAAGGCTGTCACAGGGAAGAGGGTATTAATTTATTTTCCATAGCACCTGAAGGCAGGAAAAGAAGCAGTGGTTGGAAGCTAGTTAGAGGGAAATGCAACACGAAATAAGAAGGAATTTCCTGAAGTGAGAACTATTAAACAGTGGAACTGCTTGCCTTCCAGAGTTATGGATGCTCCATCACTGGAGGTTTTCAAGAAAAGATTGGACAGTCATTTGACCAGGATGGTATAGGTACTCCTGCCTAGGGCAGGGACTAGAATATTTTCAAGGTCCCTTCAGCCCTATGATTCTATGACTGTGAGACTAGAGCTTTTCTTCTACTTTGTATGCACAAGGGCAGACAATGTGTACACAAATTGCACACAGAAGAATTTCTCCTGCTGTTTTTCCACTTCACCTGTTTGAAAGCATCATCCCTTTTACCTTTACTGAAAAGGGAAACTTTTCAGAAGGCGGAGACTGCAGGTAGCAGGCAATGATAAAGTGGTATCTGTGGATTGCAAACAGCAGCTTTGGGCTCAGATTTTTTTAAAGCACTTCTAGGAGTATAAAGCAAGTTGTCTTTTTTTCATTTGTATCCCATGTGGCAGAGGGATTAGCTAGTCTCCTAAAAAGAAGAGACTGAAATCTGATCTGTCACTATGTGGTAGACTTAATTATTAGAATGTTTGACACAAAGTGAAAATGAGTTTCTCTTCACAGAATCCCATCAAGCTTCTGTCAAGTGGGAGATAGAGGAAAAAAGTATTTCACTAAGATTGACTTTAAACAAATAAGAAAGAATTGCATTAGCCATTTATTATTTTACTGCAGGTTATTAATAAAACTCTAAGAAAGGGCTTAACCTGAAATATAAACTCAAACTTGTTGTTGTTCAGTCGTGCAGTCGTGTCTGACTCTTTGCGACCCCATGGACTGCATTACGCCACGCCACGCTGTCTTGCACTGCCTCCCAGAGTCTTCCCAAGCCCACACCCATCACACTGACTATGCTATCTATCCATCTCATC
>JANHZU010003229.1:48924-66200 GCA_032468055.1 Acrochordus granulatus
AGGTATACCTATGATGACAATTACAGGCTTCTCTCATCTTTTTAAGTGGGAGAACTTGCACAACTGGTGGCTGACTGAATACTTTTTTGCCCCACTGTATATGGGAACTGTAATATACAAAATATAATAAAATTATAAATAAAATACAAAATATAACTGTAATAAACAAAATATCTTTGCAGTATATGCCTGCTATACCTGTGCAAACATACCATGTTTTTTCTTTTCAAGGCTATAAACTATAAACACATAAACATACTATAAACATAGTATGGCTCATTTCCCCAGGCAGATGTTTGCTCAAAAGCATCTAGTAAAAAGTAAACACATGATGTAATCTCTTATTCAGTATTTCTCAAACTGTAAGCAATCCTTAATTACATTTGGAACTAGGGAAGCTAAACATAATACTCTACATGTCTTACAGTAATCACTTGTCAGGGAGCCACTGAGCTAAAACAACCACATACAGCCCTTGCCACCTTTACTTGTACATGGCTCTGTGAAAGACAACAGATTTGTCAATTGGGAATGGGTCATATTTCCATTCTAGTGATTTCTATAAATTACTAACTGGGAACAGCTTCAAATCATGAAACTGACAACAAGCTTTGAAACAGACCAGAAAGTGAATGCCTAGGCAGATGTTAAAAAATGTCTAATTCATTCAAGGCATAACATATTTACCTTTATAATCAAATGGAAAGTAACAATTTCTTATTTTCTTTCATTACTATATTACACACAATATCCAAAATCAATCTTTTTCTCCCATTAGTAAACATAATCCGGTTACATGGCAAAATAGCTGGCTCAATTGCTTGTTTACTGTAAAACTGTATTGAAGGAGTATAATAGTTGGAAAAAATATATTTCCCCACGTATTTGGGTCAAGTTGAATAGAGTCTTCTCTTGATTGTCTACTTATTTGGTTTGGTCATTATTTTATATTTTATATTATTCTTTTTAATATTATATGGTTGTCTTTCTTTTTATTGTTTGCTTCTGTTATATGCTTCCCAGTTTCATTCTCTCTGAGTTGAGTAGCCCTATAATTCCAGGGAAATTCAGTTTATTCATACATACTAAAAAAAGTACAATGGGTGGCAACCAGAGCAGAATTCTGTAATTTCTTATTATACAATCCATTCAGTGAATACAGTGGTCTGCTCTCTTATTCAAAATATTCTGAGATCAACAAGATCTACTGGACTCACCAATTTAATACAGAAAATCACGGGCTGCAGAAAAATGAACTGTAATGCCTATCATAATGGAGCTAAGAGTACTTTTAGTAATATATGGCTGTGAGAGTTGGACCATAAGGAAGGCTGAACGTCGAAGAACTGATGCCTTCGAATTGTGGTGCTAGAGAAGTCTCTTGAGGGCCCCTTGGACTGCAAGGAGATCAAACCAGTCAATCCTACAGGAAATCAACTCTGATTGCTCATTGGAAGGACAGACACTGAAGCTGAAGTTCAAATACTTTGGCCATGTAATGTGAAGAGAGGACTCATTAGAAAAGACTGTGATGCTGGGAAAAATTGAAGGCAAAAGGAGAAGGGGACTGCAGAGGATGAGATGGACAGATAGCATAGTCAGTGTGATGGGCGTGGGTTTAGATGGACTCTGGGAGGCAGTGCAGGACAGGGAGGCGTGGTGTGCTGCAGTCCATGGGGTCGTGAAGAGTCAGACATGACTGCGCGACTGAACAACAAGAGTACTTTTCTTCCATACTGTGAACTCTGTGTCAAAGATTCACAACAATCAAGATTGGCTGACAACTGTGACACATCTCACTGAAATAACTTCATCACTAATATTGGATCTTTGTTAAAATTATATACATAGCTTAAAATATATTGACATCTGTGTATCAAATACTCCATCATCTAAAAAGTTAATATAAATTCAAATATGCTCAACCCACATTCAAAAGGGTAAACTGACTCATATATTCAAAGCCTGTAACATCACCACCACCCACAAGAAAACCAATTTTATTATATTCTTAAAAATATTGCAAAATATTTGAGGTAAATCGTAAATAAATGTCATAAACTTACTTCCTCTGGACAATGACCCAATCTTCTGTGTAGACTTGAACAGCATCTCTTACCCGGGCATCTTGTTTCCTAAAGAAAAAACATATGTGAAGATACTTTGTAAAAACAACAAGCTGGCTTAATAAAATTCTGAATTTTCACAAACTTATATTAAAGACCAATCTAAGTTTCTCTATACATAAAAAAAACTGGCAAGAACATGCTTCTTGCCAACTTATTATTTATTAATATTATTGCTTTTATATTCTTTTTTCTGAGAACTCAAAATGTACACAATATCCCCTTAATTTTGTCTACAGAACATTATGAGGGGGATTGGAGAGTGACAGATAGACTGACTGCTACAAAGAACACTGAATTTAAGATGTGGTATTTGAATGTGAACTCTTGAGTTAGTTAGGGTTCTGTTTTATATTGGGTACTGCACAGAGTCAGTCACTCTAGATTGGTATGATATATACATACTATTAAAACAAATAAATGGCATTTTGTTCTAATAGTTATGGCACTGGAGCAGGATTTGGGTTGTCCAGGTTCAAGTCCACTTTAAGCAGTGGCAACTCTTTGGGTAACCTTGAGGAAGTGGCTATCTCTCAGCCAAATCTATTTCACGTTGGGGTGAAAACTGGAGGAGGGAACAAAACATGTTTATTTAACACATTTCTATGCCGCCAATTTCCGAAGACTCTTGGTGGCTTACATAGATTAGGTGTGTGTTACTAACCCCGCCCCCCCTGCTGACTGGCGATGTTCGCATCCAGGGGGTGCCACCTTGAACTCCTGGAGGAAAGGTAGAACAGCAAATGAGGTAATTAACTAAATCTAAAAAGCATGAAATTATTGCAGTGTCCTAACCCAACCAGAAGATTATCCAATCTTTGATATACTACTGTTATTAGTATAGTAGTACAGATTTAGACAGGTGAGAGCTAGAATACAGATAATGGAAAGCTCATGCTGAATTTGACTAGACATTGGTTAGCGCTAATTTCTAAGCCTTATCTATGGCAAAAATGGCATTTAAAAAATAATTATTTTCCATTTTGAATGAGTATCATTAAACAAAACTTTTCTGGATAGTGAGAAGACAGGCAGAAATATGGTTGAACCTTGAGTAATAAATGTAAACAAAAAAAGATTATGGATATATTGACTGTTTGATACAGATACGGATACTTTTATTAGCCAAGCATGGTTAGCTATGCAAGTACAGGAGCTCTCAGTATACTTGCAACATCAGTGACAATAGCAAGATAATGTATAGCAATGTTAGTTATACTGTAAATGTGCAGTCAATAGAAGGAAGTGTTATAAAATTTGAAATTAATAGGTATATCTAAACATTAGACAGAACTTGGGTTAATTAGAATTCTCTGCTTCTGCTCTATCTATCTTGTAGAACTGATCATATAGCATGAGTCAAGTATTCATTTGAATGATGACACAGAGGAAAAAGCTGTTCTTATGTCTGGTAGTTTTGGTATGCAGTACTCTATAGCGCCTATCAGATGTAAGAGGTTCAAACAAGTTGTGCGTAGGTCCTTGGGCAATCCAGATATTGCAGGGTATCACGCAATGACATCCTGACAGCATCATCTGCTGACCTGTTTGCTCAACAGGCAAACTGCAGTGGATCCAGCAGCGGATCTGTGATGTTTTCAGATGGGTCAACACCAGTTTTTCAAAGGTCTTCATGATTACTGATGTTAATGTGACAGGTCTGTAGTCATTTAGCCCACTAATGGAGGCTTTCTTAGGAATGAAAATGATGGTAGAACATTTAAAGCATGAAGGGACATGGCACAACTCTAGTAACCTATTGAAGATTCTTATAAAGATGGGGCCAATTGTGTTGCACAGGTTTTCAGGCATGAAGGGGTCATCCCATCCAGGTCAGATGCTTTCCTGATTGTTTCTGAAGGTGACTTTGTACTTCTTTTTCTAGAATCACAAGAGGTGGGGCCCCCAGAGGGAGTAATGACCCAGAAGGGGAGAAGAGCCAAGAAGGGAGGGGTGGATGTGGTTGTAATTGTTAATGTGGTTAAGATGAGGTTTTAAAATCAGATGATGTGGTTGTTTTTCAAATCTGCAGGAGAACACATTCAAGTCTTCTGCTAATTGATGGCTTTCCTCAGCTGAGGGTGAAGAGCTCCTGTAGCCAGTGATGTTTTATAGGCTTCTCAACATGTAAGCAGAATAATTTGCTGAAAGTTGATTTTTAAATTTTCCAGAATATTTCTTTTTTGTTAATCTAATTTCTTATGTCAGTGTATTTCTGGCCTGATTATAGAGTGTTCTATCTCCTGTCTTATAGGCTTCTTGTTTGCCACGGTGAAGTTGTCTGAGTTTCACTGTAAACCAGGGCTTGTTGTGGTGGTGATGGTGTATGAGTGAAAGATTGTGGTAGGCACACACATGTCTTCGCAAAAACTAATGTATGAAGTCACTGTATCGGTAAGTTCATCCAAGTCTGCTGAAGCAGTTTCAAAGACAGACCTCATTAAGATAAAAACAGATTTCAACCCAGATAATATTTGACATTATCTATAGCATACCATACTGTGGAATATTTTAACCTAAAGTTCCTATGTGAACCATGTGGACTACTGCCTCTATTCCATAGCTACTAAATCAGAGCCAAAAGATCTGAGTTTTAAACTATATTCATACATGGTTCAGTGAAGCCATTACTAGTTTCTTTCCCTGGATTTTATTATCCAAATACATATACAGAATACTAGCATAAGGTTACTTAACTTTGTTCCCATTTTAAATAATTCCCATTAGTTAAATTTTAACTATCCATTTCAGTTGACATTCTGTGTCTCATTTTTATGCTTCTAATTGAAACTCATTGCAAAGTCCAGCTGTAAATATTTTTTACCTCCTCCAAAATATGTTAAGGGTTATTTGGCATTTCATTCCTCTTCTTCCTCCTATGTGTTTTGCTTCCAAAAGAAATAATTTGCCCTCCTGATTACATATTTTGTGAACCGGGTACAGGGAAAATAATTCAACAGACCATGTCCTTGGATGCTGCTGCTAATTTTAGAACAGATATATTCTCCCATCTTTCTGCTATTCTCAGATGACAACACTTAGATAAGAAAGTAATATCCATGGATCAATGTTGGAAAAGTCCATAGGAGATATCCACTCAGAATCATCTTGTAACATCAATAGGAATACATTCGGTAGTTTTACATCTCCTCATACAGTCCAAAAGGCCTCAAACAACATTAAATTGTCATTTAAGGATATTTTGAAATAAACAGTTATTTATTTTCTCTTTAATAACCACTTTCACGTCAACACATTTCCACTGGTCAACACACAAAATTAAAATATATAACATATTCAGAATATGCAACTATGCTGTCCAATTCTCTGCACAGGTAATCCTTGTATTCTTGTATTTTATGGGGGAAAGGAGGGAGGAACAATATGACAGAACTATCCCAGTAACTATTCATCATACCACTTACCCATCCTCAGGGACACCAGGTTCTAGGGTCCGACAGTTCTGGGGTTCGTGGATAATTTCCAGGTCATCAGCAGGAAATTCAATCAGGTCACGAAGTGGGCCTGGCTCAGCATCTGGTAAGTGAGTGCTAAGGTATCTCTCAAAATCAATTGGTTCTACCATTTCTATCAGAGGTGCCTAAAGGGTAGGGGAACAAAGAAAGAAAAGAAAACAGAAATTTACAAGTAACAAAGAACACAGGATGCAGCTGAATCATTTAATTTGCCCAAAGTTTCTAAACCATTCCTATGCCGTGATTATGAATAGGATAACATGAATCCACCTTGATCATTTTGCACAATTCAGAATTTTTGAATGAACACCTATCATATACGTAGTCCTCCACTTACAGCCCAGAATCTCGGTCACTGAGCAAAAATCATGACTTACTTTGTCCATATCCAGACACTGATTCATATACTGTCTTTTGTCCTTTAAACAACTAACTTATCTTTTTTAAGGATCTTATCTACTCCATCCATCCATGATTTTCTCAATTTTTCCCTTTCTTTAAACTCACTCATTCCTCCTTCATATGCCTGTTTTCATAATTTGATTAATTTTTCTATTAAATTTATGTCACCCATCTCACTACCCAAACTGACTTTCTGTTCTGTATAAAACCAAACCATTTCAATATACTAGTCACTCACTTTAATATATTGTCCACGCTGATTCAGCATACATTTTTTACTCTTTCTCTTCTTGTTAAGTACCTAAATGAAAACTGGCTCAGTGACTTTGCCCTAGCAATTTTTTCTCAGTGAAACCCAACTCACAAAATTGTTGTTACAGTGGAAAAAATAGGAAGTGGGAGCATTTTGTATGCTGGCTTGAATTGTACAAAATAAAGATGGAATCTCCTCCTCCTTCACATCTAGCTATGTTTTACTGAAATACCTATCTTTCACATCTCACTCTCTAACCAGTCAGACAGATGCATGCCCTCACAGACATATTTAGATCTTTGAACAAATATTCCTTTCTCAACAGCAGGACCTTTTTCCTATAGCTAGCGGGTAAAACTTTCTTAGATTTAATAAATATATTTAAAGGTAATAATTATTGCACAAAGGCATGCAAAATTAGCTACTAGCTTTCATTTTTTTCCTGCAATTATTTCCTCCATTTTCCCTTTCAAACACAACTACTTTGGTCTTTCATATTCAAATGCATATTCCTTACTGCACCATACAAGCAACTTAGTATTTGCTGCAAATCATTTTGATTCTTAGCCAACACAAAATCATCTGCATATAAAACTATATACATGTTCATGTCACGAACCAACACATCTCTAATGGCACCATAAACATTTCTTATATTTCTATAAAAACTTAATCAAAATACATCACTCACCTTTCTCTTGCTTCTTATTCAATGCTGAACCATTTGCCAAGTATCCTATTTATTTTCATATGTGCTTTTACTTCAGTCATATATTGCATTGTTACCATTTTCAGCAACCATTCTTCAACTTCATATTTCATTATTCAGATCTACATAGTTTATCATTTTATAGAAGTTTATAGAAGTTATGGATGGACTCATGAGCACAAAGCTGGGGAGAGGGGGAATAAAAGAGGCCTGGCCCCCCACTAAATGCCTTTCTGCCATCCCCCAAAGTGTATACAGACAAATAAATTTAAATAACTGCATAGATAAGGTGAGATATTTCAGATTCTGATTCAGAAATGTTATTGGCCAAGCATGTTTAAACACGCAAGGAATTTGACTCTGGTACCGCAGCTCTTCATATACTTTCAAGACAACAGTAAATAAAATGATAACATAACAATAAATGAAATTAGATATTCAACAGTAAAGTATGCCTTCCTATGTCCAGGATTTTTTTTCTGGAATATGTAATTGCAAAAACTTGTATAGAATTGTGGAACTGCAACAAAGCACAAGAGCTCACATCACCAAGGCTGCCATCTGCAGCGCCACCTTGAGAGTCATCAAGATACTGGAAATGCCAAGATCTACTTGTAGCGCTGCAGGCAGCAGAGATCTTGTAGAGCCGCTGGAGGGAGAAATCCAAGCACTTGCCCTCCACCTCCTCGATGTGCTCCAAGAGCTAGAGCAGCCAGGGCAGCAAGGGCAGTGATGGTAGGCACAGGCTAGCTGGGTGGGTGGGCAGCGGCACAGGCTCCACAAGAGGAGCCTCCTGGGGTGGCTTCCTCATCATCTTCCTCGGGGGCAGCAGCAGTGGTGGCAACAACCTTCTCCTCTTCTCCCCATTCCACTTGTTCGTCCTCTTTCTCTGCTACCTCCTTGGCACCAGCAGCAGCAGCAGTGGCTTCCCCACCCACTCCAGGCAGCGGCTTTTCCCCGGTGGCCCCTCCATCTCTTCTCAGCAGCACAATCTTTCAGCTACTGCTTCAGTCCATCCTTCTCAGGAGTGGCAGTGGGGATCTCTGGACACCAGTGGCTCTGGCTCTGCTCACTAGAGAAGGCGGTAGCAACAAATTGCAAGAGCTTGCTTCACCAAGGCTGCCATCTGCAGCGTCATCTTCATCAGGATCCAAGCTGGCAAGCTTTTTACTTTCTATAGCTCTGCAAGCAACTTAGAATGTAGACAATACAGAATATTGTCAATACAGAATACAGTCTTTCTTTTTAACATCTTTTAGACTCATGGGCTACAGCCTCTTTCTCAAAAGATATTGCAAATCTTAGTTGCTGGTTCAGTTTCATAATGCTGGGCTAGCTCTGCTGTTCCAAATTTAGGAATAAATGACCTGATGGTAGGACTTTACATTGTGCGAAGCCTGTTGAAAATAGCAGGCAAAATAGACTTTCCAGTTTTACAAACTGAGTTTACATTTAAAGAATACTCTGATGAAAATAAGCTTACTGAAAGTTTATTGCTCTTTATGGCAATGTTCCTAAATAACTAATATTGTATTACTTCTATTTCATTTTCCATTTTTAAAAATAAATCATAATCACTTCAGAACAAACATCCGCTCTAAATTTCTTTGTCAGAAGCTCCTGATATGTGGTAGCAGTTTTATCAGATGAAAAAACTGCTGGATTGTTAACCTTTCAATAGGTCCAGTGATGCTTTGAAACAAAACCTTCTTCCAAGAAATTAATACATTCAGTTGATTTCCTATAACCCCAATAAGAAACTCAAGTAAATAAAACTGCACAGCTTCATATTTTACCACATTCAGAAACTATATTGCCTGACCATACACAAGAATGCAATGTTCATTGGTTGTTTTCCAGTTAGGAGTAGATGCAAACAGGTTACAGTTACTTAACAGTTTCCATGAGAAGAGATTAAAGAATGTAAAAAATAGCAGCATTCATTCCTATAAATGCTAAGTATACAAGCTCTGAAATGCAAATGAAATAAAAATTGAAATAAAATTACACAACAGCAGTAAAATACTTGTCTTACAAGGGGATATTGTAAAGTTTTAATTATCACCATCAAGGTATTGATGTATCCAGATGTAATTTCAGGAGCATAATCGTGAATCCTTATGTTCATGATATTATAAATTACAGTAACTTGTTAACTATAGCTTCAGGAGCCAGTAGATGTCAGTGATGTGGATGGACAAAATTGAAGCCCGCAGTATTATCAAATTCCTTAATCTGAAGGGTGCCTGCCAAATCCATAATGAAATAACTGTTTATGGTGATGAAAGTCTGTCATATGACATTGTTCTGAGGTGGAAAAGGAACTTTCAAACTGGACACATGTCCTTCACAGATGAGCCTTGATTTGGGAGACCCTCAATCACAGATGATCTTGACATTGTGAAGAAAGTGGAGGCTCTTATCCTCAAAGTCAGACAAATAACCATTGAAGTGATCATGAATGAAATTGGTCTTAGTTATGGAAGAGTGTAGACAATTATACATGAGCAACTGTACATGTCTAAAGTGTCAGCACAGTGCTTCCCCACTTGCTGACTCCATTTCACAAGCAAATTCAATGTGAACTAACAAAGCAGATGTTGACTCTGTTGGAGTAGAATGAAGAGGATTTTTTTGCACATCTCATAGCTATGGATGAAAGCTAGGTCTACCTGCATGATCTAGAGACCAAGCTGATGAGCAAGGAGAGGAAACACTCCTCCTCCCTCCTTCTCAAAAAGGCGAAGGTGCAGAAATCCGCAGGGAAAGTCATGCTGTCCGTTTTTTGGAGATGTCATGGTGTAATCCTAATCAATTACCTTTCAAAGGGTCAGACCATTACCAGAGTCTATTACTGCAACTTTCTGCAGAAATTGCAACATGCAGTGAAAGAAAAATGTTGTGGTATAATCAGCAAAGGCATCTATCTCCTAGCTGACAATGCACCCACTCATTTTGCCCAAGCATCCACTGTGGAACTGGAAAGTGTGGCTATGAAATTTTGCCCCATCTCCCCATTTGCCTGATCTCACACCCAGCAACTTCTTTCTCTTCCCTGAAATGAAGAAGCTACTGAGAAGTCAGCAATTTGACAAGACAGATGATGTTATTCTGGAAGTGGAAGAGTGGTTCTTGAGGCAATCACATGATTTCTATAATAGGTTGAGAAGGTCAAGAAATGCTGGCAAAAATGTATAGCTCTGCAGGGTGATTATAAGAAGAAGACTTAAGTTCAAGATTCCAAATTTAACTTTGTATGTTACTCTGTTCATTGTGATAATTAAAACTTTATGATACACCCTCATACACTGTGGGCTGATGTGACTAAGGATAAGCAAGAGGCTGAAAGTCTAACAAGTGCTCTATGATGTCTTCTCAATATGAAGTCTTCTCAATATGAAGTCAATTAAATGTATTACTATTCATAACCTGCTCCAAGTACATCTGAAATTCTGTCAACACTGAATGTCTTCAGTTACATTTTGACCAAGTTATTCCCCAGTCATAAAAAAGCAGTATCTGATGGTGTTTAGTTGTTTTAGTCATCAATTTCATTTATTCATTAACAATGCTTGAGGTGAAAGAATATTCTGATTACTAGAACAGTTGTATGTATGTATTTATGTGTATCTTTTTTAAGAAGGGGTATATTGCTCAGATTTATGAAGTTTTAAAATTACTTTGAATTCAACAATAGACTGGGGACTTGGGTTTGATTATGGTTACAGATTCTGGCAAGTATGCCATTCTTTCTACACTTAAGCTTGTCAGTGAAAACTTCCCCTTATGAAAAATCTGATCATCTAAAAATTAAAGTGATTGGCTTGCACAATCAGATGAATAGCCTTCTCTTTTCTTTCCTACTAAAATTATGCTAAAATATGAGATATTTAAAACCTACAGCATCACCATTATGCCAGAAGGATATGCATGTTAAAGCAGCACTAACACTTTAGGAGGTAGTTTAAGTAATGCATGATAACTGTTTTTGAATTTGATAACTGTTTTCAATGCCTTTAAAATATCCAAGAAGATGTGTTTGATGATGACTCTGAAGCAGAAACTTCATAAACTCTCAGAAGATTGTTGATACTACTGCTGATAGCATTCATTCTGAAAGAAAGACTGAAGATGAACTAGAGATCAGAAGTCTTTATAACAGTATAATTTGTTACTGTCCTCAAGAACTGGAAAATATTCCATTTCCAATGACTGGACTTTTGGTTGAGATTGCATTGAGAATTCCAAGTAGCACTGTATAAGATTTTTTCATTCAACATCAGTTTTACATCCACAGAATTTTGTCAATATCATATGATTGTAAAGGTGACATTGACCTTTAAGTTATAACATTACTAGAACTTTGCATTTGGATAAACTTATATTTTGCTGGAACTTATATTGGTTTAGAAGAAAACTTTTAGATAAAAATGGTAAATATACTGTTGTAATTGTTTAATGAAAACAGTTTACTACGTAAATCTTTTAAATTCTTTTGAATAGTAAAATTTATTGAAAACATTAATTTCTCCAAACTTCTACCCAAAGTTCTGTGTGAATACCCAGGATCATAATCTGTCTTATTCCAGATAACTTGAGTTATTTGAATAATCATTTTAAATATTTGTAAGCTTTCCCAGTCCAAGTAAAAGGAACCATCACTGTCAGCTCAAGAATCATAACTGGCTTTGGGTGACATATGGGGAGGTGTATTGCAAAAGGAGATATGCCACGACCTGGGTTTTGTGGCAGTTTAGGAAATTAAGAAATTAAATGGTACTTAACATTCTTGTTGTATCCATGTTGAACCATAGTTCCTCCATAACTCCAAAGACTGCTAAGGAAAAAAGACCGAAAATGGTGCTCTCACATGGGAAGCTTTTAGGGGCCATGAAGGGAGTATAAAAGACTGCTTGTGATCCATGAGCTGCAGTTTTTGCCCTAGTTTACATCCTGGAATCTGTTACAGAACTGCCTTTTTTTATTTTAAAGGGCAGCAAACAAGAAGCATTCTTGAATCCCGTTTCAGTGAAATCTATAAAGCAACACAAAAAGACCATAAGGGCCAACCGCAGTACTAATTTCTCAACTCCTGACCACAATAGCCAATACTGAATTATGATTCAATGCACAGTTCTGCTCCTGAACCTGCAACAGAATTCAGAGAATGATTGTGCTGTGGAGTGTTATTGTTCCAAGAAGAAAAATAAGAAACAACTGCTGGATTCATCTCTCTCCTGATATCCAATAATTTCTGGACAGGCCACTTAGAAAGTACCCAAATAAAGCATTTGTTCTCATGGCAAACAGCAAAAGAAGGAACATAAAGATTTTGCCAATTTCAGCCACTTAAACTACAAGTTTTTTGGAGCTACAAAATGCTTTCTGTGGTTGAACTACATGCTAACTAAGACATTAAATTTTCTTCTGACAAATTTTCAGATATATGGGAATCTTTTGAAAGAATCTAAAGGAGACTAGCTATAATTTGAAAGAAGGGAAGCAGATACTGCAAAAATCTATTAAATTGCAACCTCTACTATCTCTTTAAAGTCATTTAAATATTTATATAAACCCTCCTCTCAGAGCTTCTGACTCTGAGCTTTTTCACACTCAGGAGATGAAGTCTTCCATATCTTTCTATCAAGGATGCATTTACACCAGGCGCTACCTTAGAAAATTTGAGGAGATTTGGGGTTCAGTGTCAAAGCCCAAAAATGTAGCAATAGTTCTGCAGTTGTTCTCAGCACACTGACAAAGGACAAAGAAAAGTAGCCAACATCCAAGAGGCAGCTACCTTTATCTGTTAATCAGCAATATTGAACTCTCCTACCCTTATTCTCTGCCACAGTACAATTAGTTATCTGCTGGGAGCCAAGTAAGAGATTAAAAACCAAAGCAGCTGGAGGGTAAAAAAGAAAATAACAGCCAAGCTCTAACTTGGGTAGCTTAACATTGCTTCCACTAAAATCCAATGTGTACAACCTGATACATCAGAGTTGCCAAAAACTTGGATTTGTTCCATACAGAGTTCTAAAAATAGTTAATATATTATAATTTTTAATATAACATAGAAGGAAAATCATATCAAGTGTTATTAAAGTTAAATATGATTAAACTTTTTTGGAGTGTATCTAAATGCCATTAAAGATATTACCTGGGAAGAATCATGCATCCTTGCACTACACCAAGCTTCACAGAGCAATTTTTGCAGGTCAGCAACAATTACATTTCACAGATATGGGCCAATCAGTACTCTAGTTTAACATGAATATCCTCTACTTTCCTGACCACACTCATGAAGCCAGTAAACTAATAACAGGCATTGTTTTGCCTCTACCTATCCTACTCAAAGACATTGGACTAGGAAGATACTATTTGGTACACCAGCATATCCCTCAGAAAGAGGAACACTCATACACTAGAAACTACCTTTATCCAGGGCTGAAGCGCTAGCAGTAATTTCAACATAAAGGTAAAAAGTAAAGGTTTCCCCTGCCACTCATGGCCAGCTCCAGAGGGAAATGATCATCTTTTCACAGACTAATCACAGAAACAGAACAAATATTAGTAGACCTGTAATGTGATACAGTTTGAGATTAATACAGGTATTTAAAAACATTATCTCTTCATTTACTGCAGAGACTGGAACTATACAATTCGGCATAACTTTTCAAAAGCTGTTAATCTAAAATCTATGTATAGTTCCAATGGATATATGATTGGAAGATACGTAGCATGTTACTTAATTTGTTTTAAAGTCAATAGCTTACTAGATTTCTCTCTCTTTCCAGGAGCATTAGTTGATACAGTATAATAAACATATGTTCATATTTAGCTGTAATGCTCAAAACTTGGATAGGATATCTAGAGAATTAGTATTCTTTAGGTTTCTCCTTAATTTAATTATTGCTTCTTTTTAAGAGAAGAAGTATTTAATAAATGCTTTTGCTGTATCTCATGCCGAAGACATTGGTCACACTCTGTTGCTAAAACTAATTCTCCTATTCCGCCTGCTTAATAAAATCATTATCACTGACATTCAAAATCCATTTGAAATAATAATAATAAAATTATTATCGAATGAAGCTGTTATGTCACAGTAGCATGTTATGAAAGAGACAGAGTATCTATGTATATGGTTTAACATCGAATAGCAAGTCCACCATTGAGTAAACCTGAGCAACTTTATCCTCACAGTAGGCCAGCAGATGGTCCTGCAGCTTGTATCTTTCCAGCAGGGACTAGGTTGCTCTGAACAAGGCTATCTCAGAGATACCACTATTGCAATTAGAATAGAGAAATAAGAATATTTCATTGCCCTTTTATTGCCTTGAAAGAATCTCTAATACAGATTCTTACTCATGATCAATCTGATTCACTCCAATAGCGCTCTAGAAAAGGAAATAAAGAGATACACTGGCGATAAAACTAAAAGGAATTGTTTTGCACTACCGCTTTATTAAGTCAAGGTATCTGTAATTTAAAATACTGTATTTCGGTTTTACAGATTTTTTTCAAAAGTATTTTGTATACTGTGGAAAATATTAGTACACAGTTCCTCTCAAACGCATCAGGAACTTATTGTGGTTCCTGAGTTTACAAGTTAGTCGACCATTTTAGTAACCAGATGTAAATATTTTCTGATATAGTGTCAGAGAACTCACCGACTGTGGGGTGCCTCCACGTTTCTTGGAAAGCTGTGGTGAGTTGCCATAGTCTCGACACACTTGTTTCCTCACTTCAGCTGCCACAGTCCTGTGAGGTAGGAAGATAATAGTGAAACATCCACTTTTCTTTTCATTTCTGTATCACCCATACTCTCAGTCCTTTTTCACTTCAATGGAAAGGTGACAATGAGGACAAAGTGTACCTCTATTTTGAATCAAGAGAACCTCAATTAACAGGAGGCCCCAAACTATAATTCTGAGTCTCAGATTATCTCCACCCACTGTCTCCAGCTACTCCATTCTCGGCTTCAAAAGAGGTCCGAACTTCCCCTGGCTTCATTCAGTGGCAATTAAGTTAGAAGAGATGAACATCATTTACAAATGTCATTTACAAACTGATCTTTAAACTAGTTTCTCTTCAAACAAAACCAGCCCCACCTCCATCCTGAGTAACAGTAAGACATAACCCATTAAGGGAAAAGAAAACTTCAAACTCCAAAGAAGTCCTTCATTCACTAGGACAGACATTCCTCGATAGTAGTTCTCAGGAAATGCACGTAGATGAAAATTAGATATTGCTGACAATCTAATCAGTCAGATTATATGAATGAGCAGAACAAAATAATTCTATTTCCTGTTCCTTTCTTTCTTTTACGCCATATCATACAAAGAGACAATTTTTTAAAAACTAGAAATCAGAGGAATTAAATTCTTATTAAGGCAACCCAACTGTTGTTGTTCAGTCGCGCAGTTATGTCCGACTCTTCGCGACCCCATGGACTGTATTACGCCAGGCCCCACTGTCTTGCACTGCCTCCCGGAGTCTTCCCAAGCTCACACCCATCATTCTTCATTTGTGTAGGATCTGTAATTTGTTTTTAGGATTATATTTTTTAACCTGGATTTTCCATTTTTATATTTCTTGTTTTCATATTTTGTTATTCAATTGTTGTATGCTGCCCAGAGCTGCACTTTGTGAGATAGGCAACTATAGAAATTTGATTAATAAATAAATCTAAGTCCAATATCCCTGTGTCTATCAATCTAGAACCAGAATAGGATGATCAAAATTAAAGTGGTAATTTCTATATATTTGAGATTCCCCAGCTCTGTGAAATTATTATCATTTTGGAAAAGAAAGCCTACTGTCCACTCCCTCCCCCACAAACTTAGTCTTTGGGGTCATTGAGTGAATCATTTTAGTTAAGGATTGTGGGAGTTGAAATTCAATTCATCTGCAGAGCAGCGAGTAAATCTGCACCAGCAAAGTAAACTGTTCAGGTGGGCAGTGCAGACAAAGAAAGAAAAATATACACAGAGATATAAAGGCAGGTAGAAAAGAAGGTAATCTCTTTTAATAAATGTTTCATAAACTGTATTAAGTATGACAGAAATGAGCATCAGATATTTTTAATTTTATTTTGATTGATTTGAAAATGGATTTGAACTGGTACCTTTTCCTATACCCTGCGCTTTGACAGCATGTTGAAAGAAATGAAAATATTAATTATTGAGAAAGCAGAAATGTTTAGATCCAGGTTTTATTTCACAATAGAAGATGCAACAGAAGACTTTTTAAACTTCTTAGCTCTGGAAAGAAAACTAACAAGAGCTGTCACAGGCAAATCTGGACCTTCAGATAAGCTTTGATGGGGATTTGGCACAGACAGAGAGATGTGAAAGACTGCAAAGTTTGTTCCAAAAAGATGTGATTCAGAATTAAAGAAACTTTGACAATTAATCATGGGGAAGGTGTTTAGGACTACTTTAGGCTAGCATTGAACTTGTATGAAAACTCTACCTTCCCTGCAGAAATGACTGGAAACACGTTTGAAAGCAGGGGGAAAAATTAATCAAAAAGGATCATACTAGAAATCACAGAGATATCAAATTCACACATCCTTCTTCCCTACATAATATGACATTTCCTGTCCTATTTGTGTTAAAGGGAATTACAGAGTTATGGGGACAAGAACAAATTGAAAATGCTACCTCTATCCTCTTAAAAGCAGGAGTCCCCCAAAAGCACTCATGTAATTTTCTTAGATGCAGTTCTTCTGAAACCAACACCTAAATAATATTTTTGTGGCCATATGTATCTCAATGTTCCTCAGGCTGTATATGAAAGGATTGAGTAAGGGGTAACCACTGTGTATACTCGTGATGCTACTCACAACTCAGACTCAGATTAGGTGTTTGATGGATGAAGATAAGTGCCCATCAGAGATCCATAGAACAAGGTCATGGTAGTAAGATGGGCACTGCAAGTTGAAAAGGCCTTGTACTTCCCAGATCTACTTCACCATCTTGAATATAATGAAGATTTAGGAGAGGAGAATGAATAAGAGGGGTTCCAGAAGAGCAGTTGAACCTTCACTAGCTTCAGTAATGGATGGAGGTCACAGAAAAAATGAGGAATTTCCTGGGAATTACAAAATGTAAAATCAGATAGCAGAACATAAAGCAAAGAATTAGCATGATCCAAGAGCCAAAATGCAGTACCAGACCACCTTACCTGTCTCCTGAGAAACTTGTATGCTGGTCAAGAAGCAACAGATAGAACTGGAACGACAGATTGGTTCCAAATTGGGAAAGGAGTACGGCAAGGCTGTATATTGTCACCCTGCTTATTTAACTTAT
>JANHZU010003229.1:131512-141773 GCA_032468055.1 Acrochordus granulatus
CCGCTGGACGAGCATTTCGCGCTAAGAGCGTTCTTCCGGAATGGATTAATCTCGTCTTGTAAGGCACCACTGTATTTCTATCATGATGTGATCTCAGGTATACAGTAGTACATTGAACTGAAAGCCAATCTTTGCAAAAATGCTGCAGGAATAGGAAATTATTAAAAAAAAAAAAAGCTTTCAGCCAATCAAGGCAAAAACGGTCATAAAATCAGTCATGATCATGTGCTGGCTCACTTAACACCTGCATCACTTAGTGATAGAAATTATAATCCCAATTGGTTGTAAGATGAGGACGACCTGTATTACAAAGAGGTTGAGGAAACCAGAAATAACTTATCACTGTCTATCTCAGATAAAATTTGTTTTTTTTAAACTGGCCAATGCAAAACCTGCACAAATGAGAGTGCATATTTGTTTTATCTTTCATATTTACCTTGCAGTCAACAATATTCATTGGTAGTACTGTATCTCAAGACTATCAGACCAAGAAAAATAATTATTTTCAAAATCCTCATATTTTTACATTCCAAATAGTGCGCTGGAACTGTAAGCTGGTATTTAACAGCAAAAACAAATCCCTTCCTTAGGTCTGTGAACTGGACCAAAAGTGATGGTACTTTATATACACAGCTAAATTGGACAATAAACAAGGGTGAATGAAATTCTGTAGGTATGCAATAACCACAGAATATCAAACCTAAGTATTTGTTGGAACATATATGCACATCATGTGATTCCTGTAACACCGGGTGATGCTGACAGCTTTTTGCTATGGTAGAGTTGCTCATCAATACTGACAAAAATCCAGGCTCTGGTGGCCATCACTAGACTACACATGAATATTAAACTATGATTAGTAACATTAACTCACCATAAGAAAAATATATCATAATACAGTTTTTACAATAAAATAACAATTCACGATTTATACCAAAACAAAACTGAAGTCTCAGAGGAATGAATACCCAATTCCGGCTTCCATTTTTCTATTTCTCCCTTTACAAAAGGCATGAAATAGCAACTTCGCGGACAAGACTCTGAATGCTTCAAATCCCCTTCAATCCAATTATGCAACAGAGATAAATAAGTGAACATCTGCATGATGATGCAGAAATAAAGTCAAACAAAAGCCTGCTTGCTCTGTGTTCCTACATCAAATTACTGCCCCATAAAAGTCAATAACCACCAAGGAGACTAAGGCTGCAGTTAAGGTCTGCCTCTTATCACAAATGACTCTGTCACCAAGCTGTGACTACTTCTCAAACTTTAAACACGGCTGCATTTCTGATATGCTCTTTGAGGAAAACCCTTTTCCCACCAAGGAGACTGCAAGTTACTCCCAAGATGTCTTATCAAATACTGCTGGTGCTCACTCATGCCAGATTAGAAGGCAAGCAGGCATTTATCCTCCCTTAGTGACTGTCTGCACTAAGCAATTTCCTACCACTTTGCCACAGGTGCTGTTGCTTCTCATACAAGCACCTGGCCAACAAAACAGCAACTCCCCTCTCTGTTCATCCCTAATGTGAGCACTGAAAAATGTTCAGAGCAAAACTGAACATCTATGCCCAGCACCAAGTAGGATGACAACATTCCATCTGGGTGTCCGGGTAATGCAGGAGTATTTGTGGGTTTCATAACTGGTACAAGAGAACAAAAAGGGCTTGTGGGATTTCAGTCCCGTCTCTTATAAAATCTAGCAAGGTCTTTTTAGATGAAAAATGAAAAGTCTTTAATATTTTCTTCTCACATTCAAATAGACTAATCCCATTTCAGGGAGGATCCACTCTCACTTTAAACTGGACTCTCCACTGCAAATCCTCCTAATTTCCCAAGGGAATATTATAGTCTATTGACTAAAATCTCATTTTATTTGGCTCACTAATCATGCGCATATATCAACTGTGAACTGCAAGCCAGATATCACTGGAATTATGTTATCCCAAAAGCTAATTATGGTTTAGTATGTTGCCATCTAGATCTTACAGACTTTTGCCAATCTGGGAGACCTGTGCGGGCTTCTTGGTGCATGATGCCCAAAAATAAGGGTTTCCTTCATTTTGACAATAAACCACAAGATATTTTCTTCTTCTCACTCAAAACAACTCTCTTGGAAAACCAGTGACTAATAAACATAGCAGTCTTATTTCTATAAAATTCCCCAACAGAAATGATATTTCACCAAGATAACACCTAGAAACTCACTTTTTTTGAAGTACCAACTTCCACTGATGGTAAGAAAAATTCTATAAATAAAATGCTACTATTTTAATATTTTAAAATACTATTATTTTAATATTTTAAAATACTATTATTTATTTACATTACTATTTTAATGTTGAACATTCATTTGTGAGCTGCTCTGGAGAACATGTCAATCCACCCAGTGCATTAATCTCCTGGCTTTCCTGAAGGAAAGGTCCCTTCCGTACCACTGAATCCCTCAAAAAGCTCCTGGACATGTTAGGCTGAGAGTCAAGGACTATCACAAAGTCATTTAATGTGATTTTACAGAAATCGGAACTGGGATTTTATTCCAATTCTATTGTAACTCTCCTGGGAAGACAGAATTCATTTAGTCTATCTTCAGCCCCAAAGCAGAATACAATATATTAATATAACAAAAAAAAAGGTAAAAAACTTCAACACTTTCCCCACTCCACCAATTATGCAGTCAGACAAAGGGAGCTAAAAAGGGCAGTCATAAAATTGCATATTTATTGTCTAAGAGGGGCTCTATGGGTTGGAGGGAGTATGTTCTCTATGGAGGATCCTGTTGTGACTGGAGAGACTTTTACTGCTTTAATTGTGTCACTTACAACAGGGTTTTTATAACTATAGACCCCAGGGAAAGCCCCCAAAAGGAACTGCTTTGCTTTGAAGCCATTTCAATTGAAGTCCCCTTTTTCGGAGGATGAAGTCCATTCCTTTTATACATTAAAATACTGCATTAATTATTTCCACTGCTGAAATGAAGGAAGACATAAAGAGTACTCACAGATTAAAAAATAAACACAAACTCATTTCTACCAACTACTAGTACATGAGGCTTGTTTTGAAAGCAGCAGATAATTTGTTACTTAGAAACTACCATCTCCAGACCTTCTTATATACAGTACTGTATTGAAAAACAGTAACTTTAAAACATAAATAGAAAATAAAATGATAAACTAAGTCAAAATGGCTGCTAACGTGGCTGGCAATACAAGGTTTTGATTGTTGAGTCTTAGGATATTCCCTTCCCAACCTAAGAAGAATAAGTAAAAAAAAATACACAGGCAACTTTATCATAATTAGTCCATAAATAACAATAAATTAAACTTTTCCATTGTAGGCTTAATGAATAAAATATACAGTATTCTCTATTCAGATTCATGTAGGGCTCTCCTAGTATAAATTTCTGCAATATTAGCATCACCACTGAAATGATGAGATTATTAATTTTATACATTTGTCATAGCATAATAAATGAATTTCACACTTTATTCAGTAAGTACCAACTTTCTAGAGATATATTCTTCTAAATAATTTATTAAACAATTCCTTCAAAACCCTTAGTTACAGTCTACAAATATTAGCTTGATATTGGTAGACCATCAAAAATTTATGAGAACAGAGTCTTACTACTAAAAAGATTGGGATCTCCTTCCAACCTCATTCTAAATTTTGACATTTCAGTGTGAGACTACAAAGGAGACAATTCTACGAAGGATTGTCTAAGACAATCACAATCATGGTATACTAAAACAAATACAGCCTTTCCCTGGAGTTAGGGAAAAAGCTGAAATCATCCTTGCAGTTGCCCCAGACATCAGAATTGCTCCACATCTAGATGCTAAGGTTGGGAGCAAGCTGAAAGCACATGTTTAGTGGAATAAAACAACATTATTCACCCTGTGTGATGCACACAGCCATTCACACCAGCTGTTCAAATCTGATTCTCCTAGGTCACTACTTAGCTCTACATGTTGTTAAAATTACAATGAATTTCTACCAATCGTATTTGAATACAGAATTAGTAGCAACACATTCTGTCATTGTCTCTTTCCATATAAAAGGGGCCTCCTCTGCCTTGCTAACTTTAACCAGCATTCAAACTTTCCTTACCATCTGTGGTAAGGAAATTACCATCTTCAATGGTGATCAGGAGTATGGTGCGAGTGAAGAAGACTGTTGTGTAACATCAGTTATTTCTCTAAGATAATGGGATTTAAATATCCCAGGATACCTTTGGGAAGGACATAATGAAGGAATCAAAGGAAACAGGATTTAACCAACTTTCAAGGACCGATGCTAGTCAATAATACTGAGTCCTTAACTAGGAAAATAAGATTGCTTTTGAGCATATTTATGGTATCTTCCTCTTCCTGTGTAAATAACCACAAAGTTCTCAAACAGGCTGAATCAGATGAGTTTTTGTAAAAGCAAGCAACTTATAGGCAAGCTTAAATCCTAACATTCAGAAAGCCAGAAGAGATCACAGTAGCAAATGGTGATGTTTGGAAGAAGGTTTTTGAAATGTAGTAAAATTGTATTTGGGCTCTACTATTTGAACTAGAAAGGATTTTTCTCCTCAAGCAAGAGAGAAAAATTTAGTGTTTTTCAACCTCAGAAACTTTAAGTTGTGTAGACTTCAGCTCCTTTAATTTAATGTCTTACCATTTTAATCTTTTATAATACTGTTTTACCAGCCACCCAGAGTCACGTGACTGCAAGATGCATGGCATATAAATTTAATAAATAAACTCCCAGAATTCCCCAAACAGCATGCAAACAAGGATTACTTTCAACAAAGTATACATTTTTTTGGATCCTGATCCGCTGTATCATGATACAGATTCAGATACTTTATTGGCCAAGCATGGTTAGACAAACAAGGAATTTGACTCTGGTACAGCAGGTCTCAGTATCTTGCAAGACAATACAGTAGTATAAAATAATAACATATACAAATAAACAGTGTTAGGTATTCAGTAGTAAGTGTGCAGCCAGTAGAAAGGGAATATTGTAAAGTATAGAATTAAAATAAGTATGTATACATATTTGACAGAACTTCTGGGTTTAGAATTATTTGAACTTGTATTCTATCATGTAGCATGATAATATAGCATGAATCAAGTATTCATTTGGATGATGGCATGGTGGAAAACCTGTCTGTCTGGTAGATTTGGTATGCAATATCAAAGCACCTACCAGAGGGAAGAGGTTCAAACAAGTTGTGTCCAGGGTAAGAGAAGTTTGCAGATATCTTTTCCGCCCTTTTCTCGACTGTCTCAGTATCCAGGTCCTCCATGGAGGGCAGGTTAGTTTTTCTAACGTATTTCTGCAATCTTGATTGTACATTGGAGTCTGTACCTGTTCTGCATGTTTGCTGCACCAAACCAGACAGATGTAGATGCACAAAGGACAGACTCAGTGATTCCTCTGCAGTACTGTATCAGCAGCTCTAGAGGCAGGTTGAATTTCTTGAGCTGATGTCGGAAGTACATCTCCTGATGTACCTTCTCAATAATGGTGCTAATGTTAGCTGTCCATTTCAAGTTTTGGGAGATTATAGAAACTTGAAGACTGAACTCCTGATACTGTGTTATTGAGTAATGGTAAGGATATGTGTATGAAATCGGAGGACTCTTCCTAAAATCCATTATCATTTCCACAGTTTTGAGTGTATTCACCTCTAAGTTGCTTTGACCACACCACAGGGCCAGGTGTTCAATTTCCCATCTGTTTTACTTTTCCAGTAAGAGACAGACCTTAACTTACTTTCTGATAATTTGTTGGGCTTACATTAATATTAGGATATTCCTGTAATATTCTATTATGGTTTATGAACTTTTGGTTTGGATTTTTGCTGAAGCCACCTTTTGTTTATCATGTTATGCTAAGCAAACATAACCTGCTAGATTTTTATAATATCTGTTTCAAGGCCATAATAGTTGGCTTCATATAGCATGCTATGCCAAAAATAAACCAATCACACAGCCTGTGAATCCAGCTTTTCTGGTGGTTTTGTAATGCTGCTCTTCTGTTTCTGTCCTCCCCAACACAAGCTAGATTAGGAAAACAACATAAAAGGATAACCCAACCCAAAAAGTGAACTGTACAAAATTACGAGAGAATAGAAAAGCCTAAATCCATCAGCTTATCTGCACACTCCACCCAAATGGTCATGACTCAGGAATGCCACGTTTCAGTGCTCAAAAGCCAGGAAAAGCCATTCAGGTGTGCAGGTGTCCTGCCTACTTCTAATGATAATTGATAGAAAGACTGCAGTTCCAGGACCATCATGTGGATGAGTTTGCTAACTGAAATTGCCACAAAAGGTCAGACTCACATCCTATCTGTCCTGTTAAAACTATACAAAATGGTCAAAAGGAAACATGTTTAATCATCCTTGTGGTTCCATTAAAGTCTTTTATTAGTTTTGGAGGAAATTCAACATGGGCTGCTCTTGTTATCAGCGCTGAACATATGCCACAAATTCCTTGAGTGGAAGCAGAAGATTTCAGTCCCTGGATCTGTTACATTTGGTTAATAGTTGGGACAGTATCAGATCCCCTCAAACTAAGACATATCCGATTTCATGGCTGCTTTCTCAGGCTTCTACAACTGTTTTAGACTAGCCACTAGCCTCCAATGAAGGGATGGTCTCCTAATTCTTCCCTCCCCTTTTTTTCACTCAGAGCAGAACAGCATCTTGACGCGTTCATGCAGGAATATGAACATATTGTGAATCGGGCACAAATTCAGAACTCTGCAGATGTTGATTCGGTAGTGGTTTAAATATATAAATTATTATATATCACGATCAGCGGGAGTAATCCAGCGCCGTCAGCTTTACGATCCTCCTTTCAAAGAGGGACTCTAACTGATTTTGCACCTGGGAGGGAAGGCGACGGACGGACGGCTGTTCCCCCATCCCCAGGTTCGTGACTCTGGGCTGAGGAGAGCCGAAGGAGAAAGAGGCGCGTTCGCCTTCCTCCGTCGGCGAACCAGGCGCGCCCAGACCACACACCTCGAAGTCTCAGAGAAAGGAGTTCGCATCGGGCTTCAGGGGAACTGGGGCACCCCGCGCCGAGCCACGCCAGCTACTCGGCGCACCAGCCCGGCGGTGCGAGCGGCCCTCGGGCTTCCTCCGAAAGATCACCGACGACTTACCTCGCTTGGCTGAGGGGCGCTGGGACCCGAGCCCGTTTTTCCCAAAGGCGGGAAGCCGCCGCGCTTTTCGGGCGGATTTCGGCGGCGCGGAGAGCGACGGCAGCGCTCCCGGTCTGCACGCGAGAGAGAGCGCAGCCGCCCGCGGAAGAGGAAGGCGCGCCCGAGCCGCCTCCCCGCAGCCGACCTCCGCGGCGGCTCGCTACATCAGCCGGCCCTCCCATCGGGAGCGGCTGCGAAGCGCCCGCCCGCCGGTCCTCCTCTCTCCCCGCCCGCGCCGGCCCTGGGATCGGACCCGGGACGCCGGCAGCTCCGTGAGGGGCTTTCCAGACGCCGCCCTCGACCTCTCGAGGGTCTTGACCGCCCCGCTGCCCCTCCGGGAGGGTGCCTCCCGCTTCCTCGGGGCGGGACCTCGCTGTGGCCTGAAACGCGATGTTCGGCTGCGGGCTCTGAGCCGCTTCCTTGCCTGGGAGAAAGTTTCATCGAACTGGTGCCCTCGTTCGCGCGTGGTGTTAAAATGTAATCCAAAATATACCTTAAGACTGTTTTTATTGTGGGAACTTAAAACCTGTCGTGTTTGGAAGGAGGCCAGCCTGAAACTGCAGTAAAGAGTAATTGCAGCAGGAGCAGAATGTTGTTTAGAGCACACTCGTTGAGGTTTCTTAAATCACAGTTGGGTGAGCTCCAATTCACGTGTACGCGAAGGCTCGTCGTTGCAGACAGTCGCTCAATTTGTTAAAGACCGGCTGACACTTGATCCAGGCTATATGTTACATGTCAAAGAATTCAAATTTAACCTATATGTGTATACATACTTACTGTAATTCTATACTGTACTTATATTCTTTTACTGTGAGTACATGCTTATTTTAATTCTGTACTTATTGCGTACATACTTACTCAATTTTATACTAAGAATATTCCTTTATTGGCTACATATCTGTTGCTGTATACCTAACTAATTATTCACTTATGTTACCATTTTACACTGTGGTCTTGCAAATATATTGAGAAGCTCTGTACCAAGTCAAATTCCTTGCATGTCTAACCATGCTTGGCCAATAAAAGTACCTGTACTTGCCTTCTTTGTTGTTGCATCCAACTTGTGAAATAGCATTCCTGCCCCCCAGATCTACATAGCCCTAATCCTGTTAGTCTTTTATGAGGCATTAAGACCTGGCTGTACTTCCCAGGTATTTGGGTCAGGAGGTTAGGTGAGTTTCTTGCTGATGTGGCTTTTTGTTTTGGGGTTATTATTTTAACTGGGACAGCATGGGTTTATATTGTTATGATGGTTTTAATTCTTGTACTCCACCCAGAGCCACTGCTGTGAGATGGGTGGTTCTATAAATAGTTAAAGAAATAAGTGTGCATGCTCTAATGTTTGAATCTGACCATGCCATATATTTTAGAGGTGTGGTGGCACAAGAGGTTAAGAGCTCAGCTTGCCAGCTGGAAGGTCAGCATCCCAAGTTGAAGACCTGGCGTTGCCATGCAGCAGGGCAAGCTCCTGCTGTTCTGCCTCAGCTCCTGCCCACCTTGTGGTCTGAAAGCATGCAAACATGAATAGATTAATAGGTATTGCCCCTTCTGGTGGGAAAGGTAGCAGTGTCCATGCGCCTTGGGCATGCTGGCCACATGACCATAGAAGCATCCGCAGATGAACACTGGCTCTTCAGCTTTGAAACAGGGATGAGAACTGCACCCTAGAGTCGGTCACGACTGGCAGGGTCACATTTACCTTTATGCCATATATACACCTGAGTTAGATTGATCTAACAAAGGGTACTTAATAGAAAATCAGATGTGAATTTTGCTGGTCTATGACTGTAATAAAGATTTGGTTGACAGGTATGAATTTGTGATGAAATCACATATCACACTAAGCAAGAGTAAAGTCTGTACAGCACAATAGACTAAAAAGTTGATTCATTTATGGTTCAGTGTGTTCAGGCAATTGGTGTATTTCAATAAAACGTTTAATTAGCCAGGGCTTCATATAGTGTGCAGAAAATATTGTGGTTTATTTAGTTAGGCATTTGTGTGTGTGCAAATGCCTTTGAGTTAGTTTTGGCTCTTGTCAACTAAATGAACAAGTCCCTGCAGTTTTTTGGCAAGATTTTTCTGAAATAGTTTGCCCCTGCTTTCTTCCTAAATATGTCCCAAGGTCACCCAACTGGCTTTGTGTGCAAGGTGGGGCTAGAACTCACAATCCCCCAATCTCTAGCTCAGTCTTTAACTCAGCAATCTGGCTCTTCCATTTTGGGCTTAGAATGTGTGAATACATCTATGGTCTGGTCAAAAAATTATGAAAAAATGGATTATTTCTAAAACTGAAATAGAGTGAAGGAGCGTGGTCAGAGGCAATTTAGTCTTTATTTCTAAGCCTTGATTCCTATTGCATGCTCATTATACATGCCATATATCTCAGATAGAAGATAGCCCCCCAGCAGCACAGAGGACTTCCATGTAGCAACTGGAGGAGCAGGCAAGTGCACAAACTGGGTGCATCCAGTGCCAAGGTTGAGAAGCACTGATTAAGTGCCCAAGCTGGATGTGCACCCAGTGTCTTCACAGTTTCTAAGTCAATGTTTCTACTTGTTAATCAGCTGTAGCTAAAAGCAGTAGGTATGTGTACAAGCTCCTAATACAATACAGTACAGCTCTTTGGGGGTTCAGTGTTTTTCTAAGAAGTTAATCTATGAACTTCTGGAAAAGTTGGATTTGGGTGATGGGGATTGGAAGAAGTACAGAAGATGATGGAGATCTTCAGAATGTCCCATTCCTGGAACAGTAGGTCTTACATCTTTGGTGGTAACCATGAAAGGAGGAGTGGATGACTAAGTCAGGGTCAAAGGAAATATGTCTTGTTTAAATCTAATTAGGCTAACAATTGGCTGTAGTCTCTAGCATCTTGGAAGGATGTGTGATGTAGCACCATCTAGTGCTGTTTTAACTGAATAACACACAGTGATTTTAGTTTTAGTAAGAGAAATAAAATACAGTGGTGCCTCACAAGACAAGACTAAACAATAGAAAATCGGACGATCCGTTCCACGCCCCCAAAAATATTCACCAAAAAATCATTTTCAATGGAATTTGA